>QYAP01000289.1:0-56456 GCA_003988905.1 Hymenotorrendiella dingleyae
TAATGGAAGTTGGGTTTTTAATTTAAATTTAAAAAAGTAGGGTAGTTTTCGACGTTCTCGCTTAAGTGTGCCACGAGCTGTGGCCCCAACTCTTACGTTTACCATGCCATAAGAGCTGCACAGAAAGAACCCAAATAAAATCAATGAAAACATCAAACAAGCAATCTGAAAATCTTCAAAGTAAACATACATTCATTACTTCAATACACAGAAAGCTCATAAATCCTGGTATTAAGTATCTAAAAAAAGAACAATCCCAAACTCATGCATACGATAGAGGTATATTATGCCCAACTCCCAATCTTCATGATCAAATAACAACGTAAATGGCATTCCCTTCATATCCCAAACACCCGAAACCCCAACCCAAATTCCAGTTAATCAGACCCATCGTGCCATTTACCGCTGGTAATTAGGCTTCTTTGACATGTTAACAGCAGGTGGAGGTCCATCATCCATTGGGTATGGCAAAGGAGGTCTTCCTCGACCTATCATTGAGCTAGGATCTTGAATTGGCGTCTTTGGCGGTAGTGGGGGTGGTTCTACACGCGTAGGTTGTTGGAATTTTTGTAGCGGTTTGGGAACTTCATCCAAACTTGTTATAGCGATTTTGTCGTAACCAGATGCATTATAATGTTCGCCTGGTGTTGTATGGTGTGCAGTAAGCTTATCGCCATCTGAACTAACGAAGCTACCAACAGAAAGTCTAGTTGGATCCTGCCCTTGCATTTTTGGTGAGCCGTGATGTGATGATCGTGGAGAGGGCGTTTTATTTGGTTGAGGTATTTCCAATGTATCGTGTTGGCCGGACTCGTATGAAGCCCGAGGGGGCGGACTTCCAAGCGTTGGCGGCTGAGGAATATATTCGGGAACCTCAGCGGGTAATTCGACCGCACCTGGCCATGCTTCAGGAACGTCTGGCAAATTCTTGTAAATCCCCGCAGCACCTCCACCGACGCCGCCAACAGGGCCACCAGCTAAACCTTCACGCTCGAATCTTTGCTTCGCTCTGTGGATTTTGGCTAGTTTCACAGCCGCATCCCCGGACATCTGTTGAGTATGGCTTCTGCTGAGGTATCGTCGGGTATTGGTGCTAATATCGGCGAGTCGATTCCACTCGTTCATGCCAAACTCTCCTACTCCGACTTCCACATTGAAGCGATAATAGTTTTCGATATTGACTCCGCGTTTGCTGAGACCTTCGCGTACCATGTATTGATGTGTTACTTCGCAATCTTCGATTTTTGCAATCAATTTTTTCCGAGCCTCAGCAAAATCACCCATAAATCCCTCGTACCATAAATGAGAATTCTGGTCGCTTCCAGAAGGTCGTTTTCCTGTTCCAATACTGATAACAACACCGACATCTCGGCCAGGCCATTCATTTACGCAGGCTTCTTCCAATGCTACTGGTGCCGGATTGAAGTGTCCTGCTCCCTCGTCGATGAATACCGATTGACCAATTTGGATCGGTTTGAAGGCTAGACCGGCAGCAGCAGTTGCACGGCCCGCTTCCCAGATTTTACAATCGAATTCAGGTGATGGTTCTTTACGTGAATCATAGGATCGAAGAACTGCTGCGGGAGCGCCTTTTTGGCTCCCTTTATACATGGCTGTGACCGCTCTGAACTATCTTAGTGACACATCATAAGGCATTTGTTGGAGTACTTACGTCTTGGTTCTGTTCTCTCTGTTATCGTACATTAACGCATGTGGATTTCCCCATTTGATTGCCATCATCGGTCGGCTCGTGTAGCTAGAAGGGCCCTTGGCGCTGAAGCTGGCCACGCTCGCATTGCTTGTATGTCGTTGAGGCACTTTGTTCTTGTTTAGGGGATTTAGCGGGCTAGTTCTCGCACCATCCGGTTCTTCGCCGTCGTTACCCTCATTCTCAAAAACGGTGTGTTCCCGTACGCAATCTCGGATAGCCTCTTCCAGCCTCGAAGCCTTGAACAATGTTGAACGATAGGGAATGCCGGCAATCGTCTTATCCGTCTCGAAGACTCTCCTTGTCATTCGTACGTAGACCTCTTTGCATGTCTCCAGATCCAGTCGCAGCCTTCCTAGCATGATCGCGATCAATCCTCCCGTACCTGTCCCGATAATCAAGTCAAAGTGGTCGGCGGGTTTCGGTATCTGGTCTCGTTTTGGCGCTTTGCCCTCGGTCTCGACGTACAACCGATGCATGAGATCTTGGATGATAATGAACAGCGAATATCCGCGTACACCGCCGCCATCTGTGATAATCTGTCAGCCAGGGCCTTTTGACATAGCATTTTTCTACTGACCTAAAGATAATATGCGAAGGGGAGGGCCTTTTGTCGTATCTTTGCGCCGCATGGCGCTGTTCTTGCTGGAATCCATGGTGCTGTAGGTGGTGTAAGTTTCCGGAACGATGTCTTCGGGAACAGAAGCAAGTGCTGCGCTGCCCCGCGATCGCGATCTCTTATGAGACGCAGAGGCAGCGAGGAACTTAAGCCGCGCCGTCTTGGTTGAGGCGAAAATGACTGTACGGATCGGACTCTGCGAATGTGAAGTGGGGGGTGGATTGATGTGTCAGCGAGGCGAGGTGGAGGTTGAAGACAGGGAGGCTGTTGATGGTGATTTCCTGTTTATTTGAAGTTTGCTGGAAGTAATGGAAGCGCTCGTACTACTAGATTTCGGGCTGGGTGGTGCAATATGGTGTGGTGCAGCGAGTCCAGAAGCGTTGAGCGAGCAGCCAACGAGGTGGGGAGTGGGCGCAAGGGAAGCCTGACACCAGTGACGTCCGTCTAGTTTTTAAGATCGTCGACAGGGGGAAAGCTGCGCCCCACGGCTTCGCTGCAGTAGCCGAGTGAATGGTGAATGAATATCAGCATGCAACGAACTCACTGAAAACAAAAACTCACGTATGTGATTAAGAGTGTAGCATTGTTGCTGCTGGTTGATTGTTGGCCATGGTCACACACAATTGACCGAGGCGGTCGAGGGCAAACGCGCTTCTCCCTCGACGCCCGACCATTTCCCGTCGTATCTACTTTTTTTTTTCCGCCTGCCAATCTGCCTTGTCTTGGTCCATAACAGGGTTGTGTGCTCGATTCTTTGGCGGCCAAAGGAACTGGTGGACTTCGCTTGTCGAACGGCTTTCAGGGGTATTTCAGCTGCGGGGTCGTTGGCTCCAGCGTGCTCCAGTCTCGCTCGAGCTTAGTCGGTTCGCCTCCCACAGGCCACCTCGGCCTTAGTCGGGGAAAATAAAACGGCTGGGAAACTAAGATGGCTGAATTCGATTTTGATATGATTTTCGCTTTAAAAACATCGAAAATCCGATATTCTTTTGAATATATATACTATAACTTTGCGATATATATTCTAATATTAAATATATAAGTTCATATATACTTAAATTCATCTAATACGAAGTTTTAAAATTTTTTATCTATTAGTTGCGAAGTTATTTGGCTTAGAGCGTCGTTTTCGGAACGAATTCGTTGCGAATTTAGTGCAATTTTGGTGAAGAAAATCAAAAGTTCGAAAAAAGTCGATTTTCCCCGCCAAATTCCAATTCAACCATCTTACTTTCCCAGCCATCTTGCTTTCCCCGACTAAGGCCGAGGTGGCCTGTGGGAGGCGAACCGACTATTAGTCTTCCGGGAGGCTGTGCCTTCGCTGCAGTTTCATTTTCATCGAAACTTTCACAAAGGCCATCAACGGTGGCTAATGCGATAGTACGTACATGCGATATCGACGTTGACGAGGCCGGCATGGCTGGACCGCAATGTCTGGGGAGTTTGTCATGCTTGAAGGTCAAGGAGAAATCGAGGAACGATGCACTGACACCTCGTAGTTGCTTCAATTCTTTTCGTAAGGGACAAACTCGTGCACAGCTTCCTCTGAAAGACAACCGGAACGTCCCATGAACTCGAAGAATGCTGACTAAATAATGCAGATGGCGAACGATATCGATACTTACGAACCGAGAGCTTATTCCTTGTCCTGCTGGGATAGATCTTCAGGGTCTTCCGGCTTCAGTATGGATGAAGGGCCGCATGACGACTGGTGGCGATAGCTAAAGGAGCCTTCCATTTATTCCGTTGATCCTACCCGGAATCTCGGGACAACTATAGGTACTGTATTGTTGAACTTGAGAACATTTGCATAAAGTTTATTTTCGTATCAGATCTTTTTAGTCTACGCGTCGCTCGTCTTGATATTCTGCGTTCGTTCTTGTCAACCAGTTTTCAAGCACGGTACGATCGGACGGATATATTCAAGCCGTCTAGACGCGCAAGCTCAGAGAGACAAAGCCAAGAGACCACGAATATATCTGCTATTCTTACTGAATGCTAAGTAACCTGCGTTCGTTGCCAATTCCGAATTGAGCTGCATCGATATCTACACCATCGTTCAACTATGGTTCGATTCGCTACATCTTACTCACCCCTCACCACATTGCTTCCAATACCGTTTGCGCAATTGACACGCAATTACCCCTCTATCACTTCTTGGCCGAAAACACAGACCAGTCCTCCCTCTCAAAATATTCCTTCAAGGTAGTTGGCTTCAACTCAGGATCAAGCTGTTTCACATTAACTTTGACAATCCAATTCAAGGGGCGAAAAAAAACGACTTACATCAAGTGGCTGCACCAAGTTTCCCCATCCAAACTCAGCACTCGTGGCCATACTTTCCGCTGACTCTCTAGCAAGACCACCTGGAGCCGCCTCGTGGACCTGCTGAACAGTGACTTCATTCACTCCCGTAGGAATACCAGTAACCTCGCCAAAGATCTCCATGAACTTGGCAACGCTGACAGTCTCGTTCACGGCAATGAGGTCTTGCTTAGGAGGTGAGCGCACAAGGAGATCAGTGAAAAGTCCCGTGTCAGCAGTGACAACCCAAGGATGAGGAATATTGTCACCACCCGGCTTATTCCAAATGAGCTTCCCATCAATCTGCAAAGAATCAGTTCCTGTCTCAAGAGGATAGAGATTCCACAAACCGCCACAACACCAATCCTCTCCCCAAACAACAAATTACTCGTGTAAAATCCCATATTCAACAAACTGCTCTTCCCCCACAACTCCTTCTTCCCCTTCAAATACCCGCTCACCAACGCCTTGCCATCATAATGATACGCATACGTATACTTTCCCTTACTCACACTCTTAAAACTGGGCAACGTGCTAAACACAAATCTTTCCAACACACCTCCCTCCTCCAAAACCTCAGCAGCTGCATCGACGAGCGCTTTTCCACGACGGATCTCAATAGCCATGGCGTGCTCCCCGGTAGCACGGTCGTTTTCTGGGGAAAGAGGGTAGGCCTTAAAAAAGGGGTGCCAGAAATCCGTCATGGCGAAGATTACATGCGCACCGCTGAAGGCGGGGACGAGGGTTGAGGGATTATCGACATCGGCTTCGATGAGATTGATGCCCTTGGCTATGAGAGCTTTGGCTGGGTCGCTGTTTATAGAGCGTGTGATTCCATGGACTTTCCAACCTTTTTGAAGGAAGAAGTTTGCTACGGAACCGCCCTGTATTTGTGAGTTAGCGAGTGGTCCGGCCGAGGAGGAGAGAGAGGCAGACTTGGTTTCCAGTAACTCCCATAACTGCAATTGTCTTGGCCATGATTTCGAGGAGGGTGTAGAGGGATAGTATTCTGGATGGTGTTGAGTTGAAGTGATCTTGATGAAAAGCTGTGCAATACTTCGAGGTTACACCTCGATATATATATATCCTTCCTCGACTACCACTCCCCCCTCCCCTCACTCGATCAATCCTCCTATGCACTGTAACCTCCACGTCCCCCCCCCCCCCCTCCCCCCCCTAACAAAAAAAACATTCCTCCGCTCCCACATCCTAACCATAACACAAGCCGCAATAAAATTGTTCTGAAGCCATCTGATTCTGTGGCTTTGTGCAGTTACTCCGTAGCCGATGGTGGCGTTTAAGTGGAGATGGCGTGCAGAGTTGTCCCGGTTTTGTTGAGGCTTTTGGGTGGTGGCGTGGGGGAAGGGGTGTGATTGGGTGCGTATATTTTTATTATGGACTTCGGATGGTTGGTCGGGGCTTGAGTTGGTGGTTGTAGTAGTGCTATTGACTTCGTCAGAATTTAGTGGAGAGGAGGAGGGGTTCTGACGGATTGATGATGAATAGTAGGGCGGGTTGGTAATACTGTAGAATATCTCTTTTGTAGCGGGAGTTTTTCGGTTGAGTTTAATCTTCTTCTGTATCTTGTTATATATTATGATTCTGCGAGTGGGGAAGTTTGCTTGTTCTTCATAAGTTACCTTATTCTGAATTTATATGTATACTGCTTTTGTAAATTTCGCATAAGCTACAAATGAGCGGCAGAATTTTCTTAGGAAGACCTTTGTTAGCTTGATTGCTGACTGTAAGAACGTGGCGACTTGCTCTTTCCGTGCGGTTGCGAAGTGTTTAAGAGTATAGGTGAAAACATATCAGAGCAAGGTATCTAACGAGATTGTGCTGTTGACAATAGGTAAGCTTGCTGGTTCGAAGTGAATCAATGCGTTGGTGTTTATTTTTATTTCACTCTGCTTGCACCACAAGTCAATTCACTCGGGTCTAGCTAGGCTTTTCTATCATCTAACTCGTGAAAACGAAAGATGTGGTCACCATCTTAACGGTGAATGGCTTGCCAACCTAGGACCAATTCTATGTGGCCGTGGAAGAATGTCGCTTGCTTCTTGATAAATACCTAGGCTTGATGCCACTCTGCGGTCCTATTCTTTTTCTACAAAGCTACACCTCTGAATGCAAAGTAGTCGTCCTCACCACCTACTCCTACTCCACCACACTATCAAAGACCCTTGGAGCTTTGCAGAACCGAAATGTCTTCCGAATTAAAAATCGTCCACCCAGATGGGGATCTGACCTTGGTATTCAGTGCCGAACCCAAAGAGTCCTCTGGAAAGGATTCAGTCCAAGTTTTGAACGAGTAAGTCAACCACTCCCACTTCTCTATTTCATTCAAATGCATACACTTACCATTATATTGCAGAAACGACACAACAGACCCAGCAGAAGCCGCCGAAAAACCAAGGATTGAAGTTCGCATGCTCGTGTCATCAAAACACTTGACATTTGCATCTCGAGTATTCAAAGCCATGCTTGGACCTAACTTTCGCGAAGGAGAAATACTTCGAAATGGCTCCGCCGAGATATCCCTCGAGGACGACGATCCTATACCCTTCGAAATTTTGATGAACATCATCCATTCCAAGATGAACTTGGTTCCTCGCGTAGTAAACCTAGAATTACTTAGCGGTATGGCAATTCTAGTTGACAAATACGAGTTGCATGCTTCTGTAGGCTGGCTGGCGGAGATCTGGGTCGATGCGTCACAACTGAAAGTCCCGCAGGATGAATGCAGAGAATTAATATTGTGGATTGCCATTTCTTGGGTCTTCAATCTCGCTCCTCAATTCTCGGAGGCGACAACTGTTTTCCAGAAACATAGTTCCGGCTCTAAATTTCTTGATGCGCATGGCGAGCCGTTACTGGAAACTCTTCCAATCTCGGACAATGTGTTAAGTATGTCTTTCTCCCCGTTTTTAGAATGATTTCTAACATTTCTCCAGGCGCGCTTACTTCCTCTCGGGAAACGGCAATAAAAGCAACCTATAAGGTATTGGAGGACCTTGTACTCCACTTACAGACTAGCAATACACCACACTTTTGCGTTAAGCCTGATTGCGAGCCGCTGATATTAGGCCATCTTCTTATCAACGCAACTGCCTTGCATCTTTGGCCCATTCCAAAACAACCATACGCAGGCAAGTCACGCAGTGAAGTTGCGGACGTGTTGAGTAGGTTGGAAGTACGCTCTATGTGTGATCGCGACAGTATTTTTTATGAACTTGGCTGTCGCTCAACAATAAAGAACCATATCGCAAGAGGTCTCCGTGGGCTTAGCGGTAATTTGTTTCAACTCAAAATCACTGATTTCGAGAGAAGAGATGGGCCGTATGCTGTATGGTAACGTACAATAGCTAAACCAGCTGGAGTTATTCAGGTGTAAGTGTGGTAATCACTTACAAATAGCCACTTCATGAAGTCGCAATGAAAATATGATTAGTATTTATTCCGTACTGTGATTTAATGTCCCACATCTATAATATGAGAGGTACCGGTGTCGTAAAAGGGGTTTCTGTCAGTTACTTTTTTACATCTCAGCCGGCGGTATTGACAATACTTGCATGCCCGTCTGCGACCATATTATTTGCCGTTCTAGCACAATGAGATTTAATTTATAGCATGAGAGAAGGTGTGGACTTATAAAGAAATAACTGCGGGGTTTCCCAATGAATGCCGGGGATTCATGGCTGAAAGCCCTCAGCAAAAGGGGGTGGGTCACGTGGTGCGCACGGTAGCATAGGTGCCTTGCACCACAGGTCTTTATTCTTTGAGCAAAGTGGCAAGGTGAATTAAGATGCAAGATGCATGATGCGTAACATGAGATCCTTTGATAATTTCAGAGATTTTCTAGACGCAACGATAGTGAATTTTTGTTAAAGTGACACTGGTCTATCGGACTTAGGCCGGGGGCAGAATCGGAGCGAGATTACGGAAGGAAACCTTGCTGTAACCGTCTGCGACCTTCCAACACTATTTGTCCTCGGCACCACCACCAAACGCGCTGCGCGCATCGCAAAATAAGAGACCTTTCTCGCTCTCTTGATCACTTCGAGTATCATCTTGAATGGGCCGTGAAGTAAATTATATTACTAGGCTTCGCGCCTCGGAGCAGGTGTTGACATTGAGTTGCCAAGTCAACAAACAGATCGGGAACCTCACGTATCAACAAAACACCATGTTTCCGACCACGATCAAAATCGTTGATCCAGAAGGGGATTTGACCTTGATTTTGAATAAATCTTGTTCAGCTACGAATACAGCACCGCCAAAAACACCTCCTCGCACACCTCGTCTGTCTGCACCGGCCACCGACATCTCGCCTTCACCAAAATCCTCCCCAAAACAAATATCTTTCGCCTTGCGATCGCCAAACAAACACCCCGTGATCTTTGGGAGCCCGACGCGTCTTGGCCCTCGATTTTCTCCCTTTGCCAAATCGCCAAACAAGACAGGCATCAGTTTTGTCGGGAGTGGTAAATCTCTTGTCAATCCCGAGATAACACGCGATGTCGCTCCACCAGTTTTTGGCCATTCTTTAGCGCCGGTCATCCTCGACGCGCCCTTGGGAATTGCTTCTGCAAAAGTAGTGTGCGCTTTCGGTTGTTCTCACCACACATGTGGAAACTCTTGGATGAATAGCTCCGATGTCAAACCAAAGGAAAGCAATACAGCTGCAGTTTCAACAACAGTATCCGGTGATTCCACTCCGACAAACTCTGATTCCTGTAGTCGGGGCAACGTTGAAAGTCCAACTCACGATACTGCCGAAAATGAGACGAACGATGATGCCGTCAGTCAAACTACAGAGGTGGAAATGGCTCCATGCACTGCCTCAGAGTGAGTTACATCTCTTCGTGCAGCATGAATATCTTTACTAACACTTCTTAGAACACTAGATAAAGCACCGATTGCCACATTTCTAGTATCCTCAAAGCACCTAACTTTGAGCTCGCCTGTATTTAAGAGAATGCTTTGTTCAAATCCAGTTCCAGGAGAAAAGCTAGAAGGCACCAGAAATCTCGAAATAGACTTTCTTGGTCCTGATGATCTCGACGCGTTCGAAATTCTACTGGACGCAATACACCTACGAAATTCATCGGTACCCCGAAAAGTAGAGCTACCTATGCTTGTTCGCCTTGCCTCTTTGATATACAAGTACAACTTGCAACACAGCACCGAGATAATTACTGATGCGTGGATCAACAATCTTCTACCTCTCCCTCGATCTCTCGGCCGTGACCTAGTCTCCTGGATAGGAATTTCTTGGATATTGAATAGGCCCACGGAGTTTACCTTGGCAACCTCGATCGCAAAGAAATCCGCCCTCAAAATCGAGATTTCTCAGCTCTATGAGCCATCTTTGCCTCTAGGTCAACCATGTCCATTCTTTCCGGAACCCGTAATTGGTAAGCCCTTGGATTTCCGTCTACTATCGCCCAAAACTCTTGGCATTGTCTAATCATTCAACAGAGAATATCCGAAGCTACCCTGCATACTCAATCGAAGCAGCTTTAGATTTGCTCGAGGACATGATACACAACCCCACGGAACACCGAAATGAATTCTGCCCCAACGCAAACGCAGAGTGCGAAGCCGTTCAATTGGGTAAACTTGTCATGGGAGCTTCAAGATGCGGTTTATGGCCAATACCCGAGCCGCCGTACATGGGACTAAGTTATGGCGGGGTGGCTGAGAGCTTGCGGTCGATCGAATTCGGAAGTATTTGTCTCAAACCTGAACAGGTCAAGATTCGGCATGGTATTGAAAGGGCGTTTGAAGAGCTCTTGACGTTGATTGAAACTGAACAAGTTGGACTTCAACTTGAAGATTTCAAGTGAGAGGGGGCTACATCATGGGGAAACACAAATTCGCCAGCAAATGATTCTCATCTCTGGAAAACTGGACGCTGTGGATTTGCGATGTAAAATTATTCTACCTCTGAGGGGCTCCTTCAAGTTGCCTGTACAAAGTGTTCTCAATGAAATAATAATGATGGTATCCCAAGATCATAAGACTAGTGAGAACAATAGATTCACTTTAAAATTACGAATACCGCATTAATTGGAATACCGTACAAGACCCCCACATCTCGCCCGTTCAATTGTTTCAGGTTATTATAGAGAATTGAGGCCGAACGGGAGAAGCTCTCCCGCCGTTTTCAGGGTCTCTTTCTCTATTGTGCCAAACCCTCACTGAGAATTAAGCTAAAATAGGGGTCTTGTATTCCAATTAATACGGTATGTAAACTGTGAAAGTTTTCTGCCACAGCCAACCAACCAATATTCCTATTCATCAACAACGTACCTAGTGTAGGGACGAGGTGTTCATCAAGGCACAAGTGGAGATCTGATCTCGGAATTTCCGTGTACAGTATCACAGAAACAGAAGCTTTCCTTTAGTGTGCTTAAATTTTCCATTTCGCTGCTTTCTTGGCTAGATATCCTTCCCCTTAATATGTTTGTCAAATGATTCACCTGTATAATTGCCCGTTTGTCTCATCTGCCACTGCCATGCAAATACACGAGGCTAAGAAGGACATCAGGCTTCAATTAGTCATCCTGTAGACTGAGTCCTTGCATTGCAACCATACTATTATCGACGACCTCATAGATTCGCTCATCGATGCCATGGGAGGAATACAGCCCCCCGGATCCGGTTGCCAACGCAGAACAGATGCTTTCCGCATACAGCGATTTCATTTCGAAAATAAATTTTCTGTAAGAAAAGTTTCGGAATGGATGCCAGTCGTCGAGATCGCATATTGGCCATAATAGTTTCGTCGTTCCATCCATAATCATATGGCCCATTCTCAAGGCGCCGCAGCAGTCGGTAAATTTATGACCAGGGCACCGGAATTTGGAACCTTTGTCTTGAAGATCTTGTATAATCTCCAAAAGCACATCTCTTCCCTCTCCGAAGGCAGTCTTCCTGGCAGCTTTGATCCTAGCTATTCCCGTATTAGTTGTGGTTGAAATTATCAACACAGGTCATAGGACTTACTGATGGCATTTTGTGGAATCGGAAGGCTTTCAAAGAACTCGATTCCGTAGGTCGCTTCAAAGTCGACTCCATCCACTTCATGCAGCAGCACTTTAGTCACTGCTGCAAATTCTTCTTCTCGTTTAAAGACATAAGAGATAGCCATCCATCGAAATACATCCTTGCCCATCTTCTTTGGGATTTTTTCATCCTTCTCGTCTATCCAAAGATTTGCAAAGACTCCAGTGGCATCATGGAGTCGGTATTTGTCGACCAGGATGGCAATGGACGTAAGCGAATTAAGGCTTATGACTGAAGGCACAAGTTTGTTCCTGGCGTGGACTATATTCATCAAGATGGAGAACGCAACTGGATCATCCTCGGGAAGTTCAATAGTGACCGAGCCCATTTGTCCCAATTTATCTCCCTCTTGGAAACCGCTTTGGAGCATTGCTGCAAAGACCTTGGAGGAAAGAATGAGATGTTTTGAGGAGACTCGCATACGGATCTCGTGAGGGGTATTGTTTTCATTGTCTTGATTATCATCCGAGTTCGCCTTTCTCCTGTAATGAGAGTTAATATCGGCCATCTTATGATCCTCTTTGCAGATTCTTACTTTCGAGATTTGCCTTTGAGGACGAACGTTACGTCGCCTTGAGGATCGAAAATCTCAGTTGAAGATGACATGTTGGAGCCTTGGTACGTTGATGGAGTCGTTCTAGATTCAAAAGTTAATTTTATGAGAGTGTTGTGTTGGTGCAGAGAGGATGGGGTATCGTTGTCTGGGTTTTTTATTTACCGATGCGGAGCTGGTTTGAGAGTCTCGTTGTAGGTAAAAGGGAAAGTACGGCTGACAAGCCAATATTGCGGGGTGCTTCGACTTGATGTTTGCTGTAGCAGAGTATTA
The DNA here is from genome assembly GCA_003988905.1 of Hymenotorrendiella dingleyae. Classification (NCBI taxonomy): domain Eukaryota; kingdom Fungi; phylum Ascomycota; class Leotiomycetes; order Helotiales; family Helotiaceae; genus Hymenotorrendiella; species Hymenotorrendiella dingleyae. The sequence continues at coordinate 12,526 of QYAP01000289.1, forward strand.
CCATGTGGCTGAAATTCACTCGCAGACGCTGTACTTCACCTTCCGACTCGAGTCGGAGTGACGGAATTTGAAGCTGAAAAGGTCAAGGCTTTGCTGTGCGTTACTTTGAAGTATGCAGTTGTACTCCACGATGTAAAGAAAAGTAGTGCAAAAATGTTCATGCCAACGAATGGCAAATAATTACTGGAAGCACAGCAGCCAGAGTGAGTGCTAAAAGGAGCCCGGATTCTTGGTTTGAAATATGTTTCTGTTAATTTTGCCTTGTAAGTCGTACTACAAAAAGGGTTCACCTAAGTTTGTTTTGGAGGCAGGACCAACCCACGATAGCCAATCTCGGTAGCAAGTTGAGTTGGCGAGAATAATTTTGAACAGCGGAATTGACAATCACTGCAGTGTAGAAGTTTTCGCATGGGAAGCCAAAATTTTGTTGTCAGAAATTCCAGAGGTTGAATAAGAACATACGGTAGCAGTGCTGGCTTCAACTGCCATGGCGGGTACATGTTAAAGGGGGTTGATCACGTGACTCAGGGGAATATTTAGCCGAGTCTTCGCATGTGGCTAGCTCCAGCAGTGCAATGCAGAAACACCTCCTTTTCTGACAATCTCACATATCTACACAACTGGGCGTTTTCAAGATGCACTGAGTTCCTAATGGAGGGTCAATTTGACATAATTTTGAGATTACTAACGAAAGACTGCCTGCATATGAATCGTGATGATGCTCATGATACAAAAGTATATGCCGCACGATGCACTAGCCACTTTGGTAACACAGCGCCGAAGTTCAAGCCGGTGTTCTCTGCATCCAAGGTTCGTCGACGTCGAGAAAATATATTGTCCCATTTTCAACCAGCTTTCAAGTTTCGACCTACAGGCTCTACAATTTCCTCCGACTCCGCCCTGGACCAATCTTCCAATGATCTCTTATCCTAAAGACGGTTATATCGACAACGATGGCAAGCCTGGATTCTGCACTGTTGGCACTCCCAAATGTATGTCGGTAGCGTGTCGCGACACTCTTCGCACTGATGTCTACCCCTGACGAATCTCCATCTCTCATGCCCGCAGTTATGTCTCTGCCTCAAATTGTCCGCCATGGCAGCGACTCGTGCCTGCCTATTCGGGGCTATTGGCTCTCTTGCGACTACTTGGTTTGCGCGTGCAATAAGATGTCTTTCATCCCACTGATCGCATGGGCACAGTTTCCAACTCTCGCCGCATGCATAGCACCACTGCGATCCACAGCGGCAGCTAAGAGTTGTTAGCATTTCGTCAAATAATAACAGCATGCAAGGAAGACAAGAAATTTACCTGATATGGTTACATCCAGTGTCCAGCTCGACAATCGCTCTGCACCTGTTGCAGCGCCGCCATCCACTCTCATCAGCCAGTGCAACTACGGCTTGGAGAGCTGTATCTTCAGGACAATCTCCATCGTGGCCCTCCCCTTTGCACATGGAGCATGTTATACGATCGCAATTGGGGCATTGGACCCGTTCGTCGGCTGGGTTTTCGGCTCGGATGAATATTGAACAAAGGGGATTCGAGCAATATGTTCGGTTTGGAGTCTCGTGCTCAATCTTTTTCTGTTCGTATCCTTGAACCAATTCCAAAGTAAGGAAGATGCGGACTGTGTTTGGTGTGATTGGTTGTCTGCAGCAGCGAGGAGGAAAGAGTGAATCGTCCAAGGTGGCGGCCGAGAAATGGCTCTGAAGACAGTCCCGGCAATACTCATGACCACAGGGGGCTCGAGCAACCTCGAAGAAACGAAAATTTTCCTGGCATGAGACGCATACTCTGAGAGCGGCACGAGAAGCTGCACGAGTCGATCCTTCTGGCTCGTTCAAACCTCCCCTCTCCGTGAGACTTCCTGGCGACGCCTCTGTAAAATCTGGATTCTCGGTTGGAACTGCGACGTACAGAGCCGAGAGCTTTTCGAGTAACTCTTCGTCGAGGTTTTCTGATGGCACCGCCGGTGCCTCCAAAAGTGCTGGCATCGCATCGCCATTGAGACGACGGGCAACTTCGTGGTCGACAGCAGCATCGTGTTCTTGTGAGGCGGAAGCTGTCAGGGCAGCGCCATCCATTTGACATGCTTGGGCGATGCTTCTGGTCATCTGTCTATCTGAAACCATGGTGACATTCTGCTTGAGGTCTTCAGCATACAACTGAAGCGCAAGTTGGGCATCGGACGTTTCCCCTTCTCGACATTTTCCCTTACCCATCAGGTCCTCAGCGAGTTGTACGCTGTCTTCGATCTGAAGCTGGAAAATCAGTGCTGCCGTTTCTTCGTCCATGGTATTGAGGAATTCCATGCTTGGCTGTAATGCGTGTGCCGCCGTTAGATCTCGCGCGTATTTTGGTGGCCAAGAGTCTGAGTTAAATAAAATTCAACTTGAATTCTATCCGATTCCACGCAAACGGAATATTCTAGGACTGTCGTACGTACCAAGCTGCAAGGGAAGTAAGGTTGGATCTGCACTTTGAAGGTGGTTGCTTGCATTGCAAGCTACGCTAGCCGGGGTTTCTCTAATGAGGTGATCCGTGCCGGCGCTAGTACACGCTAGTAGATTACCCCGCTCGATAACAAGATACTCGATGGCGGGAGGCGGAAAAACAAATATGGCGTTGCATATGCGGCTTCCCGTATCTACGCCAGAATCCCTGAAAGGAAGCCTTTCTGCCGATCTCATTACTCTGAGAGAGCAATAAAGTCGGAGGTAGTTGCTTACTCAAGTGTTTCGCCTGATTCCAAAATGCAAGCGCTACTGTACTATTACTGTCAAATAAATTTCTAGTTAGGTCGTGTTTATTTTTTGGTTCTCATAAATTGAAATGCTCCTTGGCGGTCATCCTCTCATACGATTTATCACTATTTAGTATTTGTTGATCTTGCAAGCAAGTAAATACATCATTGTTGCAACCTTGTGGCTTACGGTTTATTTCTACCATTATGTAAGCGACATGTAAACACCATGTCTCGCTTAACATCGTGGCTCCCGGGGTAGTGTCCATGTTGCATGTTTAAGGGATAATTCCTTATATAAGCGAGGATGTTCGTGAGAACGATTTACATAAAATTAGCTATTGTTACTACTTTGAAGACACTCAGAGAAGTGTATATATTGGAAGGGAATTCCTACTTGGGAGAGAAAGAGAGAGCGTGCGCGTAGTATATGCATTCGTACTTAGAAGAGAATTCCTATCTGAGAGAGAAAGATAGAGTGTGTGTGTATGTGTGTATATGTTGAAGTGTTGGTGTTGATGTACTGTGGTTGTAGCTATGGTAGGAAGAAAACGTAGAAACTTTTCTAAGGCAGAATGAGGTAGTCTTTGATTTTTCTCAAAGTGGGTAGTTGACAAGCTAATAATTGGTACTGAGTATGTGTAATGGGTAATATGGCGTCGCTAGATTGAAGGCTTTTGCCTGAAGCGAGCTTGCGAGCTTCGGTTACGGCTCGTTCAAGCCGCGATGACTCAGCTCTCTATACTGAAAAAGTGAATCGTTCTGCCACGATAAGCGATCTGGTTGGCCAGATTTGAGGTGCGCGTGGTCAAGAGTGGCAGAATTCCTAACGCGCTATTCAAACACTTCTATTAAACAAACAAAAATAATAACACGAGCGCCTTCTACTACCGTATATGGAGCTAGGCAACCCGGATATAACTAAGATCTAGGAAATCGATAAAAACGGACTTTGTAGGCTCTAGTCAACCGTACTTGGGGGTTAAATTCTGATCGGAAGTGGTGGATGAGAATTGGACAGATTAAAGGTTGCAAAGTGTTTTCATGCAGTGTATAGACCAAAGAACTAAGAGTTCTCATTCGCGGTGTGGATTTTTGTGGGAATCTAGAGGGCCTATTGGTTATGAGGTACCCTCTTACCATAATCACCAGCATGGTCCAAATCCCTTGCTTTATCGATATTTTTGATAGTTCCGCTGTATTAGGCAAACTAAAAGACTACGGAGAGGCTGAGCAAAATTATTACCATTCCAGATTCGCTTCCATGACAACCTTCAAGAGGTAGAATTTCTTGTCTCGTCCTATAATTTGCTGTATTTACTGGCGATGATTATCTCCCCAATAAATTTGTCTATCTGTTTGCCGAATCCACCTATCCCACCCAAAAATTAGTTTCTTGCCGGGGGTACGCTGGGCACCCACAAAGTCTCCCATTCTCTCTGCTTTTTCCACACGCGTAGCAGTATTGCTTTCCGCAGACACATCTGAGAACAGAGTTAGCTTCTATTACAGGTAGAAAGATGGAATGTAACCAACCTCATATGATCGCAGCCGGCAACTCGTTCAGCCATATGCGAACAGTGAGGACACCGTGCCCATCCCTCGGTTTTTGCCATCTGCAAAACACCTTTGTCGGATGGGATCTCGCACGGGTGTCCCTTCTGCCAGGCCTTGCGACATTTCGCGCAGGTTTGAATTCCACATTTTTCGCATTTCCTCGCGCTTCCTTGGAAGTAGCGGGACTCTGGTGGAAGCACAGTTGAACAGTTGGAGCAATGAAGCTTGCTGGGTTGGGAGATTCCGTACTCCGACTTCTTGGTCGCATATTGCGCAATCATTTCGCTGGTTAGGTGTCGTTGAGCTCTTGACAACGGGATCTCGTCGCAGCATCGAGTGGGAAAGCGTGAGGAGCCGGTGAAAGATAGGCGGAAGTGGCTTCGAGTACACTCGCCGCAGAAGAAGTGATTGCAAGACAAAGCCATAAGTTGATCGACTGGGAAGTTTTCCAAGCAGACATTGCATTGCTGAGTCGGCGGAGTATCTGCGATTAAGCCGCGGGTTTGCCAAAGCCTTGGGATGGGAGCTGTCCAGTTTTGATGCAAGACTAGCCCGAACATACCCTGGATATTACCATTGTGAGTAAGTCCAAATATACCTCGAATGATGCCATGAATGCCACCGCCGATTGAAAACATGCCATTGTCGAGTGTCTTCAGGATAGTATCTCGGACTATGCTCATACCATCGTGAGTAAGTCCGAGTATAGCCTCGAGAAATTGTAGGGCGAGTTCGTAATTTGCGTCGTTCATTTTTTTTTTCGCTTCAATTAAGAAAGTCAGTATCTGGGTAGAGCGGCGGGATGAAGTGAAAATAGCTTACGTGGATGCAGCTGCTCTTTAAATATTGACAATCGCGAGAAAAGGGATGGATTATCAGGGCAGACACACGAGATGTCCAGATTGTGCTGTCTCGGAGTTGAGTGACAAAGGCTTGTCACAGTACCGGGTAGGTTGAAGACTGTGGGTTGATTGTAAAATTGAATACGAAATAGAAAAGAAGGCCAGGGCCAGAGGAGGCTTTTATGTTCGCTCGAGCACGAGCTAGCAAGTACCTGGTGTCACCAATCACCGTAATTGCGTAACGTTTACATCAACCAGCCTCCATCCATTCATCATAATTCCGTCACGTTTGAGCTCTCAAATCATATGGAGTCTTCGGCCGAATATCGTATCGATGCGCACAACTCCATTCACCATATTTCCGCTGCGCTCACACTCTCGAACGCCGTGAAATCTTCATCGGGATATCCCATTGGTATATGAACCAAGATTTGTGGTACTGTACTTCCACTCATGCTCAACGTCAACAAGTTTGGTCTATTGATTCCATTCAGTCAGTTTTCTTGTTTTTTTTTTCAATTACTCGCATGTGGTAGTTGACGATTTGGTTGTCTTCGACGAGATCCAGCGACTAAAACAGATGCTAGGAGAGGAGAATGGATGAATTACCGGCACTAGGGGTTTATGAAAGGAATGGCGAAAGAAAAATGCGCGGGAAAGAGAGGGAAGGAAGTATAGAACGGCAATGAGAAGGAAAGAGCAAAGTTTTGCACTAAAATATATTCAAGAGATATTGTTAAACAAAAGATGCACACTCATCATAAAATTATCCCCTAATCCCAACTCTTCCCCACCCCATCCCCCTTTTTTGCGACTCATCATCTAATCATCCTCACCCATATGGAAGAACTTCTCATCCATCTCTCCCAACAAAGTAGGCACATCCCTCTCACAAGCCCCAAACTCCTTATCCACAATACCCTTAACCGTCGTTCGTCGCGGCATAAACTTAACCTTGAAAGGAGCCGGTGGAACGGTAAAAGTATGACGACGATCCGCAGCCGGGTCTACAGGTTCTCCATCAACCTCTTGGAACTCAAAGGCCCACAGGAGACGGGCCATTTGCATGTACATGCCATCCTCAGCAACACGCTTTCCAGCACAGGTTCTGCGTCCGTAGCCGAAGACAGGAGTGGGGAGATCGTAGCGCAGTTCGCCGTTCTTGGCGTCACGGTTTGTGAACCAACGCTCGGGGATGAATTCTTCGACGTCCTCGCCAAAGTACTTGGTATCGCGGTTGATACCCCAGGAGTTGGGCATGATGAGGGCACCGGCGGGGATCTTGAAGCCGTTGTATTCGTCGTCTTTATCGATACGGTGGGGAATGGAATCAGCCATGATGGGTCTCCAGCGCATGGTTTCTTTCAGGAAGGCGTCAACGTAGGTGAGTTTAGGACGATCGATGAAGTTTGGTAGACGGTTAGGGCCAACGACTTCGTCGAGTTGGGCTTGAGCCTTGCGGACTGCGGAGCGTTGGGTAATGGCGGCGACAACAACCCACATGAGCTCACGAGGGGAGGTCTCGACACCACCGTAGACGTTGGATTCAAGGTTGACTTCGACTTCACGAGGAGTGGAACCTTCTGCCATACCGATTGCATACGATTGCTTGGCCAAATTCCATCCTGGACGCTCGAGAGCCTTGGTCATATGGCCGTGAACCCAAGGGACGGTGTAAGAACGAACTTTTGCGGCGGCACGGGCGTATGGTGAGAGGAACTTGGGGAATGACTTGAAGATAGGCAAGAAGTTGAGTGAGGAAACGGCAATATCGTTGGAGTCGTGGGAACTCTTCAAGATTTGGACAAGATGAGGGTCATCCCGGGTTGGTGTGCGGAATCCGTACATACCGCCGATGATGAAGCTGGTTTGCACACGTTCGATGTGGCGGAAAAGAGTGTCACTGTTGATACCGGTGGTGCTGCGGGCGGTCTTGTCCTCGAGCAGATCATTTAACAACTGGCAAGTCTCGAGTTCCATGAGACCGTGGAAACGTGGTGCATAGGTGGCTGTCATGCCTGATTCCAACATACGTCTGTGAAGGCGGTATTCAGGGCCATATTGACGGGTCAGAATCAACTTGCTCTGCCATGCATTTGACTCGTCCAACTCCTCGATAAATGGTGTACGGGCACGGCCGCTGTAGTTGTTAAAACGCTTAACAATCAAATCGTAGGCGACATCGTGAGAGTTGATGATGATGAAGGTCAAGTTGGCGACTTTTACCGAGGCCAGAGGACCGTATTGCTTTCCTATCTGATACCAATACTTGTGCTTGTCGGTAGCTGCCGCACGAACATGTCCGATGAGGGGATAGCCCTTAGGTCCCGGAGGAAGAGGAAGGCCCTTGCTACCTCGGAATCTCGAGAAGATAAAGGCTGCTGCTGCGATCGCCAGCACCGTGAGAGGAAGCTGGAGACCCATACCGAAGCACCGAGGGGTGACTTAAATGGGGAGTAAAAGATGAAGAAAAAAAAACAATGCTTTGCAGAGAAGGAGCAGAGCAGTGAGTTGAAGTGCAGACAGAGCAGTGAAGTCTGGTGCAGTGAGTGTGTGCGAGATGATGATAATGAAAAAGAGCAGAGTCACCGTCTTCGCACTTGCTTTAAACCTCCTCGATATGTGCCAGTGGATCCGTTCAATTTGATAATCACAGACAAGGCATTGGTTCCTTCGGTCTGCGAAGCAAACGGGCGCGCGTGTGGTAACGTGTGCCAGGCGTGAGCTCCTCAGACCATTCATGGTTCAAATCGGCTGATAGTTGGTTCGCTGTCCGATCTTCATCCAGAGATAGAGAGTTGGGAGGGAGCATTGCCGGGCTACCACGCAGGAAGGATGTTCTGGGGAGAGGCGAAAGGGTAAGGGGTAAGCACGAGCTGGAGTGACTGGAGTGACTCGGGAAATGTGACAGCAGCTACGAGAAAACGCGCCGCCGGTTCGGAGCCCAGCCCGTACGGTAAGGTTGCGGCTTGCGCGATAATAGAAAACTGGTTGACTTGATATTGTACGCAATAACGACATCAGCAGTACCATCTGTATCGTTGTGCTCCAGTACGCGTCAAGTGAGGGCTTTGCTATACATTGTAGCAGTCCGTTTTGAGTGGCTCGTTTGGTGTGGTTGTTGTTGTCGTCGATGTTGGTGATGGTCCGTGCTCTGAGCCGGACGCCGAGTGGTCAATGCTCAAATTTTGGTGGGTCGTCTAAATCCCACGCGCCATGGACCTGCAGCTTCGCTCGGAGAGCCTCACTAGTGGGAAATGGACATCCTCCCGTCTTCGTTGTGGCTGACGTCGTCTTGTCAGAGCAAACTATAACGGTATGACATCTTCTTTCCTCGTCTCCCTCTCTCGAGTATGACATTTCTAATCTCCGATCGTCGCTCCGATCCAACTTGATCGGCTCCGAAGTTTTGAGGGCCCCTTTTTTCTGCAAGTAGAATTTTTGCAGCGTTCAAGCATCCAGGTTCAATCACCCACTGTCTGTCTTCGCAGCTATGGAAGAAAAGAGTGTGGGGTTCCAAGGTTATGGTGATACGAAGTAGACTACTCGTATTACGGCTCGCTCTGAGTTGAGTTGCAGGAACGATGTTCTCTATTAAAAGCTTAATTTTCATCGTACCGGCAGACTGAACTCAGAAACGATCAATAGATCAACAAAATATTCACTCTATCGAACATTTCTTTTTTCGCCTACACGTCTACATGTTCATTCTGGCTGGTACAGCCCAACCCTACCGCTGTACGTGAAAAAAGAATAAGCGAACCCTCAGAACCAGACCTTCACTTCTCAATCAGTTTATACCCACGATCAGACTTATATTCTGAAGGCGCTTGGCATACTCTCCGATAGCCCATGCATCCTTTTTTGGTTACAATTTTCTTTGGGAGAAAAAATACATACAAATGGCAACCACTCCCGGAGAATGCGGGGATCTGCTTGAAATCACTGGGGGTGAACGGGTTAAACGAGGGGGTTAGTACAGTGTACTGGTGCATCGGATTGGATGCTCTCATCCCAGGGGATATTTTGCTTTAAAATCGGGTTTTTTGGCATATATTCCAGTGTGGTGGGGGACTCGTCCAATCCGATGAACCAAAATCTGTAGAAAACTTCAGAACTCTGGACTGCATGCAACACAAATGCGTTTCAGAATTTCAGAATTTTTTTGCGACCCAATATTCCTACACATTTTTCTTCTACGGTATTGGACCAATTCACTCTACAGGGTAGTTGGTGAATAATCCGAAACGCCAAATCGTACCTTAACCCGGCTTTCGGAATCAGGCATAGGGCTGCGTGGGGGTGGATTGCGAAGCTTATAAGCTAACCCCGAGTTCATCGCCTCCGAATTCCTGGACTCCAAGTGAAAACATACTATTAGCCTTAGCTTTCCCACATTCACAAAAATTCTACGCGATATATAGACGGGAGGCTCGAGTTATCGTCTCGCTAATTCGACCTCGTAGGCAATGTAAAGGATGCGGGAGGATGACCCCGGGTCGCCATACCCTTTCACGAGCACGACTCTTCCCAAATCGAGCTAAACCAGATATGCGAATATCTAGTGGAGGATAGGGCGTTGTCAACTGTTACCTACCAACATACGTCAAACAACTTTTTCGTACAAGGATATCGGCGTTAAGATTTAACGGCAGCAAGCATGCCAGGTACGCATCTTTTGCACGGGCCAGTCTATTACTCTGCATATCGATCGTGAGCTTCGCTTGGGAAGTAGAACTGCGCCCCAACATCTCGAAATGGCAATGCAGAGTAATAGACCCCTCTTACTGTATACACCCCTAGGTATACACTCCTTTGCAATCTAAATGCAGTATTGAAGCTTTTCGATTGAGTGCCATATATAGATACCATACTTTTCTCTACTTCCAGAAAGTAAATTATCAGCTCACTTCCATCTACTCACTCTCACAGCCAACAATCCACTACCTTTCACATCCCCCACACAATATATAACTAACAAAATGGGTCCCGTCGACGAGAGCAAATTCGAGGTGTCCTTGGAGCAATATGGCACCATCATTTCTCGCTTTTTCCAGAGAATCGACTTCAAGCTCCCAGAACCTTATTACGATGACAAGATTGAGCCAGCACTTGCTGAGTACATCGACCAGCAGCCATGGTCGGATGACTTGAAGAGCCGTGCCCAAGTTTACGCCAAGCAGTCGATCGGTATTGCATCGTGGTACCCAAATAGCTCCTTTGCAACCCGATTCAACTGTGTGATCATCACTCTTCTCGTTATCATCTATGATGAAGATTACCTCACGTTTGGAGATGCGGGAGCGGATTTCTCAAAGAGACTTATCCGCGGAGAGAAGCAAAAGGCTCCTTTCATGGATTCGTTAGCACAGTAAGATTCTCCTGCGAGAGATTAAGCAGAGTATTACTAACTTGGGTGACATAGCTTCTTACAGAACGTGGATGGATACTTGGGTTCATACGGAAGCTCCATGATCGTCAAAACGACACTTGAATTTATCGAAGCCACCGACATGGAGAACGACTTCAACGTTTTACCTCGCGAAGCAGGCCGCTTCCCCCGCTACCTCCGAACCAAGACCGGCTTCGCAGAGACCTACGCCCACGCCATTTTCCCGGAGGCCGAATTCCCAGAACGCGGCTACCGAAAGCTCTATCTCCCCGCCCTCCCAGCCCTCTGCGACATCATCGATTTCATCAACGACATCCTCTCCTTCTACAAAGAGACGATCCGCGGCGATGAGCAAATCAACTACATCTGCAACGTCGCCAACACCACCACGACCGGAACGGCCCTCCAGGCACTTCAAGACACCGTCGACACCATCGAGGAGCGCGTCATCGAGGTACGCAGAATCTTGAAGCCATACCCAGAGCTTCTTGCACATGCAAATGATTATATGGCTGCGTACATTGGATGGCATCTCCGCACCACCTCGCGTTACCACTTGGATGAGGTTAAGATCATTGTTGGTGTTGAGATCACCAAGCTTATTGATGGAAAGGCCGCCACTACTGCGACGAAGAAGCCATCGCATGCACCAGCACCAATTCTTGATACCGTCGTCTCTGTTACTGCTTGAAGGGTATCAGTTTGGGGCGGTACCTTTTATATTTTAGATTGGCCAAAGTGGATTTCCTTTAGCTGTTTTCAATTACAAGTTTCTGTTAATAACTTAAATTAAAAGTGCTCAAAGTTTGGTAGAATCGTGAATCCGTGATCATAATTCCGGAAGTTCAGTGCACAGTGATTTGTGACGTGAGGTTCTTTATGCTTTGAAGTTTGGCTCTTCAGTTCCGGCAAATTTTCCGAAGAAAACAACCCCCTCAGCATGAATAGAGCGAAGCAAGAGTAGAAGAAGGGGAGCCGGATTCCATCACGGTGTAAGCTGTTTCTACAAGCGATAAATCCCATCGTTGCAACTACCGTTTGAAAAAAAATCTTTTTGTTGTTACGATTCTTGGCAAGTGAGAATTTTGGGGGGTTTCTGCACCAACCGGGTAGGCTAGGGAGAATAGGACTTGGCGAAATTCTGAATTCGCGGGGCCATCGCCGGGTAACCGAGCGGGAGTAACCGTTCCCGGGTAACCACGAGCGAATAACGAATGTACTTTCCTCCACGCAGCACGATATATTTTTGCGCCTAGACTTTTGCTCCTCTCACTTAATTCTCCGATAGCACTGATTCAAACCTCTACATCAGCCGTGCTATTATGTACGGTCTTAATCAAGCGGTTCATTCCAGCCACAAGCTCCAGTCCGAGTTAGACGTGCGCGCATCAGATCTACCACTAAAGGTGCCACAGCATGCAGCGTACTTAAGTACAATAGTCAGTAGCTGGATCTCACCAGATGGCTGGATGTTTACCCATCGATAAATGCATTCAAAGTTCACAACCCTTTCCAAATCGCGCAGAATATTGTGTAGTATCTCTCTCCAAAACATGAAGATGTTTCTCAATTCCAGTGTATGACACTGTATGTTAAACAGTAGAAATATTACCACATCGGACTTCTACAGTGGTTGGTAGTAACAGCCCAACCAAGCAGCCACAGCCAGTGCCAAGGGGCGCACTGCTTAAGCGAACTACCGCCTGATGGGCCAGACCGCAGCCTCTATGTTCTAACCACCTAGTTTCTCAGCCCCAATGCTAAACACTCTTTCTCGCCAAAAGTTTGTTTCACGTAAAAGATCCGATGATAAAGAGAGCTCTCCTCCTGTTTTTCTACTGCTCCATAATTGAAGAGCCATTTTCCCGCTCGGAAATATCAGGAATTGAAGTATATTTGTTAAATTGCACAGTCCATCAATACACTTCAAATATTTGCATCATTTTTCCCAGCAAGGATGCTGAACCTGACAGGAAAGTCTTCAAAAAAGTCAGTTTCCATATTCTTCATCAAAAATGAACTCACTAACTGATGAATGCAGAACCAATGCAATTATTTGGCATCTCGCTTATGGCGGTGGACTACTTGCAATATGCCTGGCCTCTGTGATCTTTTGGGGCGTGAGCACACACAAAACGATTCTTATCCCCTACAACTTTGGCCGCTGGCTAAGGACCAACCAAAAAATCGGAACCATATTATGGACGACCGTAGGAACGGTCCTTTCTGTTCTGACACTGTATCTTTTCAACGGCTTGCTTGGTCTTATGATGAAGCAGAAGATTAATACTGAAGGGACTACAATTTCGACGATTGAAGGTGAGTTAACTCTGGCTCATTGGTTTCTACTCGGTGGCTGATATGTGTCCCCAGCTTGGAGCAAGTTAACACACCAGAAATTTCTCGTTGATCGTCACAGATATAACCTATCAATCCTAACACTCGTCGTTTGGCTCGCTGCTACAATTCTCACCACCGGCTTCACAACTTTAATCACGCCTGCAACTATTCTCGTCGTTGACGAGGTCACAGGAAGTGAGATAGATTTCGCCTCCCCTGATTTCTGGGAATGGGTAAATACAATTCTGCCTGTTCTACTCATGCTACCGCTGACCTCATGTTAGTACAATACCAAAAACAGCAGCACCAACCAGTTCATCAGAAAAATCGCAGGCTGCACCTGGTACAACTATGTTTCCGAATTCGGCAACGTCACCTTTCCCACGTGTCCTTTCGGAGAAGATCCCGTCTCCATGATCTCGGCAGGAATTTCAGCAGCTCAGTCGGAGCAAGAAATCTTCAGTTCCACTATAAACGTCCTAGATAAAGTTTTCAATGGTATGCTTTGCTTGCCCTCTATATTCGAACGACGCTTGGTTAGGTTCTACACTAAAACTATGTGATGTAGGCTCCACAGGTGGAGTTCTCCCATTAGGCTGGAGCGGAATCTACGCCTTCGATGACACTTCCTCTCCAGACTGGATGGACCACATTTCAAATCCCAATTTCAACTACACCCTCACCCAGCAAGGCTTGAGCGCCGACGTTTCCTGCAAGGAAACAAGCGACAGCCCTATCTCCTTGGCCGAATCCACCTACGTCAACACCACCAATGCACCCAGTGGAGAAACCCTAATCCAGACCTTCGAAATGGATTCCGCAACAGCCGAGTAAGACCTCCTCAGGCGAAATTAGTAATTGAATTGTAAGCATTGACAAAAGAGTAGAAGCGAAAATTGTGCGAGCTCCCTCACCATGGCAACTTCCTCCTACAACTCGATGGGGTGTTTTGACTGCCAGCCCGACGAGAACCTGAAGGACTTCAAGGTCTACTTCCGACCCTTCGGCGGCTACGCAGACGAAAACAGCTTTGCTGAATCTCAAACCTTCCCCAATTTAACCTGTTCCTTCAGCCCTAGGATAACGACCACCGATGTGACGTTCACATGGGCCTCGGGTATTTTCACTCAACAGAAAGTTACCACAGATCCAAGGAGTTCCGTCGTTCCCAATGAGACGTACACTGGAGTCCGACAACTCTTCACACAGGTGGTGCCTGTTTATGTCAGTCTTCACCACCTATTCATTCAATGTAAAGCTGAACTGACATTTCACTTGATAGGGCAATGTACCAGTCGACTCGCTCCTCGCTCTCCATGCCATTAATAATGACTTGGCCATTTCCGACTTGATGGAATCGGCTATTCGAGGCATCATCGAGTACGAGGGGACGAATCTCAGGATGTATTACATAGCCAATGAAGCACCTGGAAGCCGAAAGGTGAATGGGACCTATAGCATTTACCGCAGCGGCTACAACGGCGAGTGGTAAGTTTGAGTTTCTTTATGCTGCCGTGAGATTTACTTACAGAAGAGCAACATCTTTACGATATCCAAACAGCTATGAACTTAAAACAGCTAACCCAAGCTCCCAGGGCCTCAATCGTCATCCTTCTACCCTCCCTCTTCGTAATCTTCGTTTTCGGCGTAGCATTCATCATTATCGGTCTCCAAACGGGAAAGATACACGTCAACGCTTTTGACCCGACAAATACCACGTGTCTGATAGCGGCAGGAGCCGCCGGAGGTAATGCCCAAAAACTGCCATTTGCGCAAAGAGGACATGCCCTCCAAGATGACAAAGAGGTGTGGCAGCTCAGAGTCAAATACGAAGGGCCCGATGGACTGGTGCTCTTACGGGGAAGTGAACAGACAGAATTATTGCCTTCTAGCAGCACGGATAAAGTGGATGGCAGAGTCTATGCTCGTGATGTTACGAATGGTGAGGATCCGGAGAGTCCAAGAGCTGTAGAACATGCCGTGCTTCTTCGATAGCTAGGGAACTCGATGGGGAGGAAACGTGTTAATTATAACTCGAAAATGTATTGTATTCCTAGCGCCCCTTGAATTTACTTTTCCTTCGGGGTGCAAATGTGAAATAAATCAAATTCAAGGCGACAATCCATAAGAACGATCAATGAGTCCCTACTGTCTTAATCCTTGGAGCTCCTTACCTCCTACCGTCCTGCCCTCTTCGCCCAGATTTATAAGCCCACCACTTTTCTCCCTCTTAAACCTCATTATGCCAGACCGTGAAAGAGAATTGAGTTCAGAACGGGAGACTTCCCCCGTTCTCCAAACCTCTCCCATTTTGATATTCATTCTCCCAAATATTTACGTATAATGAAGCTTAGAACGGCAGAGAAGGGATAGGCTTGTAAAGCAACTACTACAGTAAGGCGGACACAAAATTGTGACTTCCATACCCATATAAGAGGACTCATACTCTTACTCTCATCTGAACCACATTCAACACACCCTCCAATCTCGCAAATATCTCAAAAGGTTGGGAGAAATTTTAAATGAACATCAGCCGATATGAGAAGGAGGGCTACCTCCCCTGTGTCGTACAACCCAACATGCAGTCTTGCGCAAAACTTGAAAGTGGCACCTATTCCCCAAACAACACACTACCAACTTTCAAAAGACGAGATCCAAACCGCTTTAAAACAACCCCAATTGCAAACAGAAAGCAGGGCAGTAGACAGGAGTCATGGAAAGAAAGATAAAAACCACTGCAGACAGAAAAAAATAAGAGAAGGGAGAGAAGGAAGGCTTGGAAACCACTTCACGAATGACCACGCGACAACTACCAGCACATCGCACAAGCACTTGAAACACTATCAACCAATATGCCATTTCGACAAAAGAAAGGGGTAATTTAAACCAGAGACCGCATGCTACTTAGCCGTCGTTTGCCGCGCTGGCTATTTGGTTAAAACGCTGCAACTGTAGAACCTTGTTTTCAAGAAGCAAGCAAAGGTAGTCTTTGCACGGCAATTTGTTTAAAAGCGTGGCGAACTCGATAGAAACAGCATGCATGCGGCCACTAGGCAGCCAATGCGTTATGAGAGATGGTAATTCGAAGGACATGGTCTGTGGAGCTAGCCATAAAACCCCGGGAGTTGATACCAAGATCTAATAAATGGAAGCTTACAACCTTCGCTATTAAACGTCTAGGCCTCTGTAAGCCGTTGTCTAAGGCGTTTTTTGTCTGGGAGACATATGGGTAAGCTCTGATATCGTCTGAAGTATTTCATAGCATGAAGATGGGTGTCGAGGATGGCCTGACCAAGGAATGTGCCAAGCGGGTTTGTTTGCGGGGAGACAGATCCACCCGCATCGCAAGGAAGTCAAGGCAAGGAGATCGATCATGTTGATGAATAGGACGCAGTTATTTATTCCATGCTATGAAAATAGCGAAGGGCACCAGTGGTTGAAATTCATCTCATCTGAATCTCCTCCGCCGACGGAATCTTTCATTGCCTCAAAAGGCCTTTGCAGAAACTTGCAAGCCAGTACTCCTACAATTTAGCTCAAACGACATGCGCAGTTGTCATAGCATAGAGCATTATATCCACCGGATTGTTGTCACATTTCTCCACCCAGTGATCCAGATCTTTTACATGCCCTCAAGCTATATCCAGCCGGTCCTTCGAGACCCTAGCAGTGATGGGTCATCCCATGCGCGGTACATATAATTTTGTGGCGAAATATTCCGAACAAGAAAGGGGGTTGTGTCGTTTATTCGTGCAGACAATTAGGCCGTTCATTCCTCGTCGCTTGTCTCGTCAATATTGGCTTTGGATGCCTTCTTCGCAGCTCGTTTTTTGGGCTTCTCCTCCGCCTCTTCAGCATCCTCATCCATCGCTTCGCCTTCATCAAGCTCGATTCCATCTGATTTGAGGCCTGCGTCAATCTCGGGGATAGCTTTGAGAAGTGCCTTGTACTGATCAACTGTCAAGGAAATACCCTGGATCAAAATTAGCATCAACCATCCATCTATCCAGTTACATAGAAACCATACCTTCTTTCCAGGAAGATATTCACCCCCCTTTTCATAATACTCGCGAATATTGACGAGCTTCTTTCCCTTGAATTCGGAAATCTCAACTCTTCGCGGAGTTCGTCCGGATGAAAGCTATTGGGGCTTAGCCGCGTTTGTGATATTGCACTCATTGACAACTCACCTCCCAGAAACTATTCTTGCTTTCTGCCTTGGCTTTGGCCTTGCCTTTGGGGGCTGGCGCTTTCTTGGTTTTCTTGCTCTTTGGAGCATCGTTCTCGCCTTCGACAACACCGTCAGACTCGTAGTCCTCCGCAACTTCTTTGATTCCGCGCTTCGGCATTTTGGGGATCGAGTCGTGTCTTGGAATTTTATTCTATTTGGAGTCACTGGAGAATCGGATTGATTGGGTTGAGAGAACGGATGGCGGGCGTGTTTTGCAAATCGAGATGGTGAAGCTGTTGAGGGGCTCAAGGTTTAGTCTTCATTTCTGAGCTTTGCAAACGCGCGACGCGATTTGGCGCGATCAAACGGTCGGTCCGGGTGGAGCCGCAGGGGTAATAACCTTGGAAAATCCATCCGAGTGGTAGCATGTCACATGGTAAACCACGTTAGTCCCCTTGAGGTAAGTGGGTCTGCAGCCATAAACCTGGGACGCGTTGCTATTTTGGAAGGAGCGGTACGGGCACGTACGGTGTGCATGGACTCTCAGGAGAACCGCAGAAGAGTGGATGCGATTTGGGGATGATGACCTACTGAACAACTCGAAACACTCTCTGTGCGAAGTGCAAGGTCATTCGCATCTGATTTCTCCTCAATCTGTACATTTGCCTTCGCGCCAGATTCGCCATCTGACGCATACAAAGACGCAACCTTCGAATTCCCGAAGTATCCTCACCAACACCTTCAACCCCAGCATGCGACATCAGCATAGACGGCCGCGATGAATGGAACTAGTGGAGACGCAAAACATGGCGATAGCCCTCAATCTCGAGATCCGCCGCAGATAGCCCCCGCAGTCACAAACACGCCAGCGGAAGACCCCTCGGCCAAGACGAAAGAATTAGTGACAAAAGGACTGCAATTCCTGTCGACGGCTACACCGGAAACGCTCGGCGCGATTGCCGTTGTGTCAGCAGCGTGTACATATTTGATTCTGGGCAGGTTGGGATTAATCCTCATAGGTGCAATTGGAGGCGTCGTCTTGCACGCAACATGGGAAGGACAGAGTTCCTTGGTTGGTGTTGTTGAGGTCAGCCGAAAGGAGCAAGTTCGGAGGGAACAAGGCCTAGATGTTGTGAAGAGGATACTCGATTGGAGGGATGTGCAACCGAAAGACGTCGAGGAGGAGGACGACAGCGACAATACCGTCGGGGATAGTTTCGAAGGATTCCAGCCCGAGACTGGATTGGCCCTCAATGATCTTGTGGAGGCGGTGATCAGAGACTATGTCAAGTGGTGGTACCACCCAATTCTTCCCAAGGAGGCCTCCTTTCCAGCAGCTTCACGTCAAACATTAACGAAATTCCTTCTATCCATATCTCATCATTTATCACGAAAACGACCTGCGGATAGCTTCCTCGATTTCCTTACGAATTCCTCCTCTATCATTATAGTCTTCCTTAATGAGCTCTCAAGCGCTCTTGCGACACAGCCGGCAACCGTGCCAGCGGCTGAGGCTGTGTATACGTATTTGGCGGCAAATCCGGAGTCGAATTTGGCCAATGTCCTGAATGAAAAGCAGCACACGAAAAAGTTCAAGATGATTGCGGACGATATACTGCAGAACTTCCTGGAGAAGTCAGCATACGAATGTGATCCCGCAAGGGTTTTCTTAAGGGAGATGTTGGCAGGAGTGGTATTGGACATGACATTGAAAAGCTGCTCCAAGCCAGAATGGATAAATGGATGGATTGTGTATCTTTTGGAAGAAGGCGAGCCAGACTTGAGTCAGGCGCTCGATGTGGCGATGGGCAACCGTGCCGACCTTAGCAATCCATTTAATGACATAGACGGGAATATGGGTAACATCAGTCTTGCGAAGCCACCAAAAATGGAAGAGAAGGGAGAATTAGACGCGAAGAAACACGAAAAAATGGGCAGAGCCGAAGAAGCGATGGACGAAGCAATGAAAGAGGCGAAACGATTGTCCCAATTGATGGCTGCAGAAGATGCCAAGGCACAGAGTCAGCAGAAGCCATTGGATAATGCCCCTAAGTCTTTGGCGACCGCTGTTCAAAAGAATGCGGAGGAGCTGGCACTGGACATAAGTGCACTAGCCAATACGTCACCCAAAAAGCCGACTCCCACCCCTCAATCTGTGGACACAACGCAACCTTCTTTGCTGAACCGAAGCAGTATTTTCGAGTCTCCGATAGGAACATCACCCAAAGAAGCTGCCCCTGCTACCTCCCCGCCACAGAAACCAGCTCCATTCACGAGCTTCGACCAGATAGCGCCAGCACCAGTCGCGCTTCAAGATGGATCGCCACAATCCCGGAGAAAGACAGCAACATTTACGCTACAGAATGCGATCATTGTAATCCACGACGAGTCAACTGGAGCTGACAAAGGGAAGATTCGGACGAAACCAAACTCGGACTATCTCATTCAGATCGAACCTTCATCCTCGGAACAGCCTGGATGGATGATAGTCCGAAGGTACCAAGATTTCGAAACACTGCATGAGGTTCTGCGACGGATTGCCAAATTGTCCGGTGTTGCGGCTTTTACCGAGCAACATAGCTCACTACCCAATTGGAAAGATCATACAAAATCCTCTCTACGGGGCGAACTCGAACGATACATTAGAGATGCATGTTGGCACCAACATCTTGCAGAATCTGAAGGAATGAAACGATTTCTTGAGAAAGATCAGGGGCAAATGATGTTGCCAGGCGCGGGTGGCAAGGCTATTGGGAAAGGGTGGCCCGCTCCCTCTGCATTGGAATCCATGGGGAAAGGTATGTTCGATGCTATTGTGAGTGCACCAAAAGGAGTTGCCGAAGGTGGAAAGGCTATTGGTGGAGGCATTAATAGTGTCTTCACGAACATCGGAAACCTAGGGCAAAAGAAAACGAACGGGAGCTCCGCCAATGTAAACGCACACACAGCCGGCAAGGCCTCGACTTCGACGATACCTCGACTGGATAGCGCAAGCTCAATATACAGCAGTCGCATTCCCAGGGGCAGCGAAGATAGCTTGCGCGCCTTGCCGGTTGTTCAGTCCCAACCTGCGAAATCACCTCAAATGGAACGACGGCCTAGTTATAATTCCATCGCGGAAGACGAAAATGAGCAGGAATCACGGATGTCTAGATCTACGAGATCATCAATGAGCGGCAGAAGGAGCACGAACCAAAGTAGAGACCCAAGTAGTATCCCTTCTAGAAAAGGTACCCCGCTATCATCGCCCACGCAAAGTATGATAGAGGAATTGAAATTGCCGCCACCTCCTAGCGCGATACCCGAGGATTACGGTACAGATTCTTCTGCTCGAACCGATACTTCTGCAGCCCGCACACCAACGAGTAGCGTAGCGTCTCAGCCATCACCTGGACGCCCCATAGTCACTCCAACGAGAACTTCCATGTCGCTTAATCCGTCGCGGAAAATACGAAAAGAGTCGGCGCCATTGTCTGAGGAAGAGACTCGAGTAGCCGTTGAGCTTCTTTTCGCAGTTGTCAACGAGCTATATACTCTCTCATCGGCTTGGAAGTTTCGCACAACGTTATTAAACGCTGCCAAGACATTTTTACTGCGTCCTGGAAATCCGTCCCTGTCTTCAATTCAGTCACTCATCCAAGATTCTGTCATCGCAGCCAATACGTCAGATGCCGGAATTGCCGCCCATCTCCGCAAAATACGGGAGAATTCAATGCCCACAGAGGCAGAGTTAAAAAATTGGCCTGCAGAGATGACACCCGAGGAAAAGGAGAGGCTGCGAATCAAAGCGAGGAAACTTTTAATCGAGAGAGGCGTGCCAACCGCTCTGACTGGTGTAATGGGTCAAGCTGCCACCGGTGAAGCGATGGGTCGGGTTTTCGATTGCCTTCAGGTAGAAGAGGTCAGTCGGGGGCTGGTGTTTGGGATTTTGCTTCAGTGCGTGCGGGTGGTGACGCAGTAACACACTTTAGAGGGAGGATGTTTATGATGATGTACTATTTGTATGATAACGATTAGAAGTTGAGGGACTCTTTTGTTGAAAAGCAAAATGCCTGTTGTCAGGCTTTGGGATACGCCTTTTAATCGTCGGTAATATGGACGATGTTGCTTTCTTGGTTGAAGATGTTCTATTGCTCGTTGTGTCTAAGTCTGTGCTCTTCAAATCCTGCCACTTTCCCTCGCAAATGCGTGTGGCTTGGTGTGATATGTTTTTTTATATCTCATCTGATATCTTTTCAATGTTGCCCTTATTCTCGCAACTGAGTGGCAAGTCGAACGTACGTACACCTGATGTTAGACTTTCCAGATTGAGAATTCCCTCGCATCTGCGTCATCATTATGTTAGAATGGCATTGCTAGACTTCTGAGGAAATACTAATGGGTTTATCGGCGTGGTGAATGATGGGCAGTGTAATGACAAAGTAATCAAAAAATCAACGGTAATCAATTATAATTGATTAAATTAAATTTGATTTTGATTTTAAGGTTCTTTGATTTGATTTTGATTAACGATAATAAGTAATCAATTATAATTGATTTTTCAGTAATCAAGTGTTCTATTATATATAGAGGTGATAACTCCGTATCACTTAAGCTTCTAAAAAGAGAAAAAACCTAAAATAAATATAGATTATATTGATAAAAGTCGAAAAATCGAAGGAAGTCACGTTTTAAAGCGTGATCTGTGGCTTGCCGACGTGGCTCAGCCCAAGATTAAGGCCTCAGGCAGAACTTACCCCATCTCTTTTTCTCTTATATAAATAAATGTGCATCACCACGAATAAAAGAGTTAAAATTCTAGAAATTTGTTTATGTGTCATTTCAGATAAAGGGGTATATTTGCGACAAAGAAAGTTTATCGCTAGCTCTATTAGTTCTCGCGTAATTAATTATTAAACGTCGAGCCTCTGGAGAATCCGACTTTTAGAGCTTCAATTAGTCGACGTCAGTGGCGCCTGTCAAACCTACAGCCTTTAGCCACCACAGCCACTCTGGAGCCTCAAAACTCTTCCTGCCTCAGGCGGAACTCACCCCATCTCTTTTTCACTTATATAAATAAATGTGCATCACCACGAATAAAAGAGCCATAATCCTAAAAATTGGCCTATATGTCAATTCAAGTTGAGTAGTACATTTGTATGATAGAAAACTTTTTGCTGGCTATTACGGTTCTAGAGGTATTAATTATTAAACGTCAAGCCTCCCGAGAATCCGACTTTTAGACCCTTCCCTGAGCCTCGGAGAGCCGTCGACGTCGGTGGCGCCTGCCAGACGTGCATAAGCGAGCCTCCTGAGCCTCAAACCAACGTCAAGTCGACCTCCGACTTCGACGATTTCTCTCCGGAATTCGAGCTTTTAAGCGAGAAGGGTGCAGGACGCTCGGGCCAGCCTGCCTCATCTCTTTTTATCATCTTTTAGAACTCGATGCATTTCACCCACATATAAGTTACAATTATAATTATCGTGATACTTTAAGTTCCGTTTTATACCGTTCTAATAAACTAAAAATGACCCCTCTACGACGTGAGCGCATTCGGGAATTAGTTATCGAATATCGTAGTGTCCGCGAGGGTGCAGCTCGGAGGTAAGGAATTATCCCCGATGAGCCTTTTCCTCGATTCAAGAGCCCACCCCAACTCATTTTTCCTAAACTAGGAACTGAATGCATTCCACCAATATTGGTGCTACAACCCTGAAATTTTGTATGGCATATTCTTGAATTCTGAAACGTTTATGAAAATTAAAATTAGTATTCTAGCTCTTCTGCGCATTGAGATATTCTGGATAGAAGGTGAATTCCACGGCATTTCTTTGATTTTGGTGCAAAAATCAAAGTTTTGCGAACCCTCTTTTTTTGGTGTAAAATCAACCTACATACCCTTTTCGACGAATTGTTTAATACTAATGCGCCATACTAAGCTGCTTAGCTTTTCTGGAACCTGAAACTTTCGAAGGTGAAGTACATCTGGTAATTTTCCTGAAAAATAATTCTTTTTCCATTTTATCACGTGCCGGAGGCCTTTTCTAACCAATTTTTTGAAAATCTCAAATTTCTTCGCCAACACAACCTTCTAACAAACTCACTAAAGTTCCTCTTTTTAGAAGAATATGTTTCAAAAGTGTAACTATTCCTAGTTTTTTACTTAAAATTTTTGAAATATTTTTTCAACTTTTTCAAAAGTAGGAATAGTTACATTTTTGAGCCTAATTAGAGGTCAATTTAATTTACGTTATTGGTAATCAAAAAATCAACGGTAATCAATTATAATTGATTAGATTAGAATTGATTTTGATTTCAAAGTAAATTACTTGATTTGATTATGATTTTGACCAGTAATCAAATCAAATCAAATCATTTAATACATTGATGATGGGTGGGTAGGTGATATTTGTTTGAGGGGAATTGAGTTGGGTGTTGCGCTGTGAGTTGAGGTTGGGAGTGGAAGTGGAAGTGATGAGGAAGTAATAGGGGGGGATGTGTTACCGTATTAATTGGGTTATATCTCCACCCATTCTCATTTGTTTAAAGATACATTGTATCAAAACATTTAAGAAAATGAGGTTTAAAATGGGAGAGGCCCAGAAAACGGGAGAGCGTCTCCCATCCAATCTCTATTCTTTCTTCGGCAGTTCTTTCTTGGAAGTCTGGCACAATGGGTTTAAAAATGGGAGGGAAGGGGTGGGGTTATAACAGAAGTCACAATTCATGTTACTCTTCACTTCTTTCAATCATTGTACGAGGTGCACATATCCAAACGAAATCAATTATTAAAGCAATACCAATACCAACAAACAGCACCCATACATCCTACCCAAACTCCCAACCTTCCCTATCCCCATCGACCAACTCCCTCCCCAAAAAAACTCCAACTCCCACGCCATGCGCCAGTAGCCCTCCGGCTGCCCAATACACCTCCGCTTCTTCCCCTCTCCCCGTCCCCCGCCTCTTCCGCCACGTCGGCAGTCTCCCCACCCCATCAAACTCAGTTTCGGCATCGTAGAGATTTACGTACGCCTCGTCTTCCTTCTCATCTGCATCTTGAGCCTCAGGGCCTATATATTTTTCCTCATAGTGTTGGACTCGCCGTTGCATGGGGCAGGCCCAATCCACACCCCCTTTTTTCGCGGCTTCAATGTCGTCCATCCACGACTCGATCCAACGGATTTCACACTTCCATTGGCATGTCCAAGAATTCCAGCCGGAAAACCAGCTTATGGTGTTGTCCACTAGGCAGCGTTCGACCTCGCCGTATTTGCAGGGCGTTAGGGTGCTGAAGATATGCTGCGAACTGGAGCTGCATGTATAATATGGTGTTTGAATTCCGTGTTGTGAAAGCGCGGGCTCAATCGGTGTTCGTGGTCCCGAGTAACTTTGGAAGAAAGACTCGAGGGCTTCGGGCGTGGAAGTGTCTGGTGTGGGTGGCGGGAGACCTGGTGTGGAGAGAGTGTGGACTGCGAGGTTGAGGCGTGTAAGTGGTTGGTGTGGAGTGTTGAAGAGGGCGTGCCGGTTCGCGAGGCGTTGGCGTTTGGAAATGGGGGGGAATTTGACGGTGGGACGGGAGACTGGCCATGGTCCTGAGAGGATGGCGTCGTAGAATAATAAGTCTTCGGCTTCTTGCACGGTTTTAGGGATGATTTTTCGTGGGAACGACCGCGGTTCTGGTGCCATGGGAGTTGCGATGGTAGGATCCGTTGCTGGTAATCTGACAACAGGCCTAGGCCAACTGCGACCCAGTCCAAAAAGCCTCTCATTTTCCAAAACGATTCTCTCCCCGTTATCACCAAGTCTCTCATCCTCTTCCAACGGCGTATACACCGGCGGCGAATGCTCACCGAGCAATTCCTCTAGCGTGAATCCCAAATCCGAAACCGAAAACGAAAACTCGTCTGGAAATGGGAAGGGCTCTTCTCCCAATTCACGTTCTCTGATGACGAAACCTTCGGCCTCCATGCTGTATTCTATATTTGAGACCTCTCCTGAAAAATATAACCCTGCCAGTTCTCGTTGTCGTTCTTCGTCGGTGAGAAGTGCTGAGAGCTCAGGAGATGGATGCACTTCGCGTTCTTGGACAATCACACCCTGTTGATCTACCGTGTATCCCAGATCTGAAACGCCAGAGAGTAAAGGAGAGGGCTGTTCCAATTCACGTTCTGTGATATGAACACCATCCTGTTGCGTCGTGATCAAGGCGGGATGTACGATGGGAGATGCGGTTTCGTTCGAACAACCTTGAGTCTGCGATTGAGATGTTGTTGGTGAAGATTGGTTTTGCGAGGTCGAAGATGGCGTATTCTGAGCTTGGCCTTGAGACGCAGAATGGGAAGAAGTCTGTTGTGAATTTCCCGTCGAGGCCCCAAAGCTATCATCATCCTCTTCGTCGTCATGTGAATCATACTCCAAATCATCCTCGCTCTCCTCCTCGCTCTCACTCTGGTAATCACTATCATCATCCTCGTCGTCTTCGCCAAGTTCTGCGACGGCGACAGGAACAATGAGTGCTGGGAGTGATGTTTGTGGCGAGGTAATATTGGGAGAACTTTGCGTTTCTTGTACGCTTTCCTCGTCGGAATCTTCGCCGTTGTTCTCGGTTGTCGCGGTTTCTTCGGATCGGGAAGCGAGACTGGAAAAGGGGTAATTAGTACTGTAACACAAACAACAAAGCGAAAGACCCCAGGAGTAACCAAGAAAGAAAAAGAAACATACCCATCCTCCTCAACATGAGTTTCATCATCGCCCCAACCTCCACTGCCACTTTCCCAATCTGCGCCATCATCTTCCCGTTCGACCAGCTCCTCGCCGGCGGGAAGTCCCCCATCATTCCCAGCATTCCACTTCCTCCAATCCACAACCTCCTCATCGTCACTAGGCGCATCATAATCCAATTCCCCTCGAAGCATCATCTCATCATCACCCTCAAGATCTCCCGAGTCATCTCTAGAAGCATCGATGACCTTCAACCAACCAACAATGCGGTCTTGGGCCTTGAGGTGGTCCAAGTCTGTCCAGACAGGCCGCTCTGGCTCAACATCTAGCAATGGATCTTCTGGGTCGAATGGGGTGACATTGACTTCCCAGCTCGGAAGCGCCTCGTCCTTTGGTGGTGCAACGAGATTTCCAGCCAGGACTGGTTGATCTGGCGAGCTGTTGGTGGCGACGAAGGAGTTAGGAAGATACCTGATCGTCCCCTCTGTTGATTCGGAGTTGTTGTCGGTGTTGTTGAGATGATGGGATCTGCGAGATCCATGTTGCATGGAATCGAAGAATGGGTTTTTGCTTGGGTATTTGAATTGTGTTGTGTTGCCAGTTTTCTCGTCGGCGATGATACCGGTACTGACTTGTTGAGTATTGGCTCCAGGAATATCATCAACACCAATCTCCCCACCACCAAAAACCTCCTCCAAAAATCCCCGGCCACTCTCCTCGGCATGAGAAGTTCTTACCCCAACAACAATCACATCACCCGTAGCCCTTGCTGGGGAAATCTCCCTCTCCTGCTCAGTAACAGGGTTCCAATCTCTTGCTGTAGCATTAATCGAAGTAAGGTTGTTCGCAAACGAAGAACCCTCAAAGGAATGTGTAGGTTTATAGTTGCCATCCTCGAACCTGGACATGTCGGTGAGATTCTGCAAGGTGTTTGGTACTGGGAACGTAGTGGGCGTGGCAGGGCCGCTCCTTTGAACGGGTTGAAACATTGAGAAATTATTCTCGTCTTCTAGAAAGGAGTAGGCTTTTCTCAAGAAGGGCATTTTGAAATCGAAGTACTTGTTGTAAGGCAAGGAAGTTTGAGGTGTCAAGTATCAAAAAAGTGTTGGCTGTGCTGAACTCTGAGTGTACTGTCTGAGGAAGGCAAGAAAGTTTGAGTGTCAAGTGTCAAGTATCAAAAAAGTGTCGGTTGTGCTGAACTCTTCGTGTCCTGTCCTGAGAAAACAAAAAGGAAATTCCCAGCAGTGGGAGACCCTCATAATATACCCTCCCATACGAGACTACCATCTAGCCCAAGGGAGCTACTATGCCTCACTAACTGCCTAGGTAGGAGGTGACTTGTCTCTAGATTGCCCTAAAAGAAATATAGTACCATAATGATATAAAATCCCCGCTGTCAAATTGTGTGTGAAAGCGCTAAGTCGCGGCGGCCTCAAGTGATGTCTAGACTAAACAGGCCGGAGAACAAAACTAGTTCATGACAGCAACCGGACGTGGACACTAGGGCAAACTTTTGGCAATACAGTACCACGATGATATAAAATCCCCGCTGTCAAATTGTGTGTGAAAGCGCTAAGTCGCGGCGGCCTCAAGTGATGTCTAGACTAAAACGGCCGGAGAACAAAACTAGTTCATGACAGCAACCGGACGTGGAAACTAGGGCCGGCAAACCTTTTGGCATGACGAGGGAGACGACATAGAAAGGAAAGGGGGAAGCGGGGGAAATGATTAGGGCATTCGAATTTCGAAACTCCATCGGGAATCCCACTCGTAATTCCATTCTGAATAGTGCTCATAGCTAGCGCCCACACAAAAGAAACCCCATATTTGGCCAAAAGAAAATGGAAATTTGGAACAGAGTCGTTGGCCCGCAATACTGATTGATTGACCATGGAGGAAGACAAAAGGGAAAGGGCAGATAGGTACGACAAACAGACGCCACTTGGCAAACAAATCACATCGAATACTTGCGAATACTTGCAGCAGACACTTCAGACTGAATATCAATTCCTCGCATACTTTCTATGTACTCAAATTTTGAGCGGATGATGTTGAATATTGTACTCCTGAGTGCTAGCCAAACCCAGGCACCCCGCCAGAACTCCAGCCCCCGACCATGATTTTGATACGCTTTACTCCCAAGGCAAAGAGAAGGTTCCCACCCACTCCTCAACCTCAGATCTCAATTGAACAATCTCTCGCTCATGCTCTCCCTCGCCAAGGTACTCGAGGAAAGCGTTGACACTTCCGGGGTTCTTTCTGCCTTTCGACTCGGCGGCCTCCTTTGCTGCCTTTGTGAGGCGTTGGGTAATGGTAACAGCTCGGTTTACTACGTCTGCCACTCTGACAAAGTCCTCAGGCTGGAAGCCTCTCGTTGTCATCGCCGGCGTACCCATTCGCAGTCCACCGGGGTTCAGCGCAGATTTATCTCCTGGTACGGTATTCTTGTTGCTTGCAACACCGACCAATTCCAGAACTCGCTCAACTCGCGCACCATTTACGCCCTGTGGTTTGAGATCAATTAAGACTAGATGGTTGTCTGTTCCACCGGATACAATCGTATAGCCAAGGCCACCAGCATCCTTGGAGTCACCGAGGCGTTTGGCAAAGGCTTGTGCGTTTGCGAGAACGGCTTCCTGGTAGGCTCTAAACTCGGGGCTCTGCGCCTGCTTGAGCGCAACGGCGAGAGCAGTGATCGTGTGATTGTGTGGCCCACCTTGATGGCCAGGGAATACAGAGGCGTTAATTGGATTTTCAAGGTCCCACATTTCTTCTTTACCGGTCTTGGAGTCAGTCTTTCTCACACCCTTTCTGTAGAAAATCATAGCGCCTCGAGGTCCTCGCAGAGATTTATGTGTAGTTGTAGTAACAACATCCGCATATTGGAAGGGTGATGGGACCACTCGGGCAGCTACCAAACCAGAAATGTGTGCCATATCTGCGAGTAAGTATGCCCCAGTCTTGTCAGCAATACTGCGGAATCTTTGATAATCCAACAGTCTACTATATGCAGATGTTCCAGCCACAATAAGCTTCGGACGATAGGCCAAAGCAGATTCTTCCAATTTCGCATAGTCGATCACGCCGGTACTCTCATCTAGTCGATAAGGCAATGTCTCAAAATATTTCGAGATAGCCGAGATCTTCTTCGTTGGCGTCTGGTATCCATGAGAAAGATGGCCACCATGAGGCAAATCCAAGCCCATTATTCGATCGTGTGTATTAAGAAGGGCAGAGTAGGCCATAAGGTTCGCAGGTGATCCGGATAAAGCTAGCGATTGTCAATAAAGTGCACTGACGGTATGAGCGGTGAAAATACATACGCTGTACGTTGACACCCCATTCCTCTGGGTTCAATCCAAATGTCTCTAAAGCTCTAGTTTGGCAAAGTCTCTCGGATTCGTCGATAAACTCGTTTCCGCCATAGTATCTTGCTCCTGGATATCCTTCCGAGTATTTATCTGCAACGAGTCAGTAACGACTCTGGCCACCTCCATTGAAAACCTCACTTTGCATAACACTTCCAAGAGCATCCAGTACCGCCTGCGAGGTGAAATTTTCGGATGGAATCAGGTTGATGAAGTGCTTCTGCCTGCGTTTCTCCTACATCTCATGTTAGACCACCCGTTCGGCTGTAGACACTCGGGACCGCCCTAACGTACATTTTGCAAGATGCTGTAGATTGCTGGATCCGCAGTCTCTAGATGCGAAGAGAGAAGCTGTAGTGATTGATTAGCAATGCACTCTGCAGCAAAAGATTCTGCCAGGGGCGCGTTCGTACCTTGTGTTGAGACTCTGCTGTTGCCGCCGACGAAGCACGTCTGTGCAGGCATAATGGTGAGGTCCTCGCTCTCGCAGCTCTGATCGCATTCCTCGAAGCTCCTTGCAGGAAAGACATGATTATCTAGAGATTGAGAGGGTCAGTATGCCAGTATACAATGGCTTCTCAATGGCACATACTCACGTCCAGAAGTTTTATATGTTTTTGTATTGTCACAATTGGTTCAATGCGCCGAGGGAAGTTCCCCGCCACCAGCAACCCAGTCCCCACACCGCAAAGCAGCCACAACCCGGAAGAAGGAAGGCCAAGACTGAACCGAGGGGACCGAGACTATCGCCGCTCGGGCGCCCAACCCCGATGGACGAGTATCTTCCCCACAAACTCGAGACGTTGCGGCTCTTCTTTCTCTTTTTCTCTCAACAACCACAGCGGATATAACAAGACAGCCTGTACGATAGATGCCCTCTTGCTCTAGGACAAGGCAATGCAGACATGTCCTGGGCTCACATCGCCACCATAGAGAAGGACAATGTGAATGAATCTAATCCATCACAGCAGTTGAAAACTATTCTACACTTTCATTACTAGACTGACACGCGAATTCTTTTTCTCTACTTTGACCGCTCCTGTGGTGCCCTGACTATTGATTGGTTGGAGGGAGGAGGTTTGAGTCAGGAGAGTTACTTCTGCTGATGATCTGGTCTTAGAGGAGGTTTGGCTTGGGGATTAAACACTCTTGGACGTTAGAGCCTCGTCTCGTCGTCAGCGTTGCCGTTACTTGGTCGTAATTGCGGGGTCAGCCCTTGCGAATATGGACGTTGCTTTTGCACATCTGTATCACACTGCTTTATATGTTTCATGAACACCTTGTTGATTCATAAACATCTTGTTGAATGCTTCAATTGTTTATTGCCTCGAAACGTTCGGAATGGCGGGTGGCGTATTAGCTTAGGCCATCTATGTAGGTAGCCTTGAGGTAGCTTGAAATCACCACGAACTCACATATCTACCACCTCTATTCAGGGCGTAAAGGTCGGGTTCCATTTCTGCATCTGGCCCCTGGGGCAAACGTCTCCCCCTACACTGCATAGGAAATTAGCTAGCAGTCAACAAAATACTTGAATCATTTCACCATCTCAAATTTCTTGTACAAAGCTGGAATTATAGACATTGCAATTGTACTTTGAAGAAGTCTCTTGTACAGCCCGAGTGGTCCGTATGACGCCGACATTCATAGCACGATCAAATCACCGTTTGACACACATATGCTTTTTGAGGAATCATGATACCATTGACCGTGCAATATTGCAATAAAAGACCAGGAAAAGCAACCAGTCCGTATTTAAGACCATGCCAAACACTCCAGATGCTACCAACATAAAAAGCGTTTCCTCTATTTTGTCTCGGTCTCCTCTTCCTCGCCGAACTGCTCACGTTGCTTGGCTGCGGCTCTCTCGATCTTTCTCTCACGGGCAGCCTTGGTCTTCGCACGCTTAGCGTCCATTGCCTCTTTCTCGTTACGGTCACGGGCGGCCTCAGCCTTTGCTCTGTGGATCTGCATTTGGTGTTAGTAATTGTTTGGCCGTGGTCGTAGAAGGGCGACATACGTGCTCAACCAACGCGCGCTTGTGCTTGAAGGTGTTACCCTTGCTCAAGTGGTAGAGCTCGTGGTAAAGGTGCTTGTCGATCTTGCCACTCTGGCGATACTTGACTAGGAGACGGCGGAGGACACGAAGACGGCGCATCCAAACGACTTGGCTATACAAAAATCAGCCCTCTGCCTCCAACATTCATCCTCCCATTGCTGTGTCCATACCTTGGCATACGGGCGTCTGCGGTACCCTTTCTCTTACCGAAACCACGGTGTCTACCAATTCGTCGTGCGGCTGTGAGTTCGCGAGCGCGCGATCGAGAGTGCATGGTAACTGGCTTTTTGATGATGAGGCCATCTGCGATGAGCTTTCGGATGGTTTGGCGGGAGTTGGCATTGGAGATTTCGCTGGTCTCATTTGGGTCCAACCAAATCTTCCTCTTTCCGACGCCGGTGACGGACGCCGCCAGTCTCTTCTGGGTGGTCAAGTTGTTCGGCCTGAGAAAATAAAACTGTTAGCTTCATGTTGCGTAGAGATCTAAATTTTGTCGCTCAAAAGTCCATGACGCTTCTAGCATCAGCCGTCGAGCCCCGCACCGCGCTGCGCAGGCCTTGAAATCGCAATCATCGAGACGGTAATTCCTGATCGAGAGGGTGAACGGAGGAGTGGCATGCTTACATCTTGACGGTGTTGGTTGTCGTCGTCGATGGTGTTGTTGTCGAATGGGGGGGATATTTCGTCGCCTCGCATTCTCTGGCTGGAGGATTAGCGCAAAAATCTTAGCGAGCCGGCCGCTTCAGGGCTTCTCTGACTGCGTGCCCTCCACAAAGCGCCGACCCCCGACGGCACACAAAACCCCCCCAATTGACTGCAACCACGGATAAATTGAAGCTCACATCGCAATTGCCTTTATTTCTATTTTTCAATTTTTGCTTTCTATATTTTTATTTAATGTCCCAAACTTGTGCGCGCCTTTTTATCGCCATTGAGTTCCATAAAAAGAAGTTGTGGCCGATTCTCTCACTTTTGGCAATCATCCTTCGATGTGTGCTCTACCCCTGCATTTGGAGTGCCGCTTTAGGACTTGGCTGGGCTAAAATATTGAAGTCATCGATTGTTTCAACATGCTCGAGTGCCTCATGGACATCAATACTCGAGTAAATGACTGGCAATTGCATGAACCTCGACAAAGTCAATCATCAATTTTCAGATGCGATCTTTCCCTTTTGTTTCGCAGCATTTTCATTTTCATTTTCCCTTTCACTTTCATGGACAAGACTTGCCTGGTATGCTATTCTACAGGCCGACTTCGCCATATATCATGCCTCCGAATCTTGCAGCTAGTGGCGCAACAAGATCAGTTCTCAAGGACTACTACGAGTATGTGGAAAGCGTCATGTGATTCGGGGTAATGCCAACCTTGGAAGTGAAGAACCATTAGCCAAGCCGAAGGACTAGTTTGTGTCTTGTTTGTCATCATTGGGGGTTTTCTTGGTGTTCGTTCTCACAAGTGCGATTGCTACGTCCAAGTACGTCCTCTCGAATTCCCATTTCAAGAA
Organism: Hymenotorrendiella dingleyae; assembly: GCA_003988905.1. NCBI lineage: Eukaryota > Fungi > Ascomycota > Leotiomycetes > Helotiales > Helotiaceae > Hymenotorrendiella > Hymenotorrendiella dingleyae. The sequence continues at coordinate 45,210 of QYAP01000289.1, forward strand.
TTCCAATTGAAGTCGGAATACGTCCCCTGAGAAGCGGCTAGTGCTTATCTTCTTGACCAACAATCCTATCTAGTAGAGGAATTGAGAAGCAATTGGCAAAGCAAGCGACGGCTTTACCCTTATAATTATTTGTGGAAGATGATTGATCAGTGGTTGAGCCGAGACGTAGCATAGTGCCAAAAGCTCGATTTATTTGGCTAGAAAGCTGGCATGGTACTAGCAACTCCTAAGATGATTCCCATTTATTTTGTTTCTTGCTGTGTCTGCAACTAAACTGAGAGGCTCACCAAAAGTAGAAATATTGAATACTATTCTGTCCTTTGAATAAGAAGCAAACCCACCGTTCTACTTGTTTACTGCACGTTTCCTTCCTCTGATTTTGTGCAAAATGAACTTACTAAAGTTGAATGTTTGAAGCTCTTTTCAATCTCAAAGAAGAAAAGTAGTCTGGTTTTCAATACTATCAATCTGTGAGGCAGGTTTTGTTGAATGTTTGAATTTAACTAAGCTTCTCGAGACTTGTGAGACTCGCAGGCCAAAGGCTACGACAATGAAGGGTTATTCCTCGATAATAAGAAATCGAGTTACGTCTATAGATGCTTCTATAGATGCTTCTATTGGAATGCGACAGCTAATTTCACGATCCCTAATAAAGCACTATCCCGAATTTAAATTGTGATGAGCTGCAAGTTCAGCGTTTATTGCCCAGAGCGATCTCGGCTTCAGCATGCAAAACAAAGCAAAGGGCCGAAATCCGACCTCTTTGCTTTTTTTGAGCTCGGCCTGTACTAGTGGGGTGCAGGTTAAGTTCGCGCAAGCTTGATTCTTTAATTTTCAACAGCTTTTGCTGCCAGAAGAGCTCAAGCTCTCGGATCTTGAGCGACTCTCTGTGACAAGCATCCTAACTATTTGCAAGTCCAAAGTTGATCTTGATCAAAGTTCAAAGCCTTCCCATTATAGCAGGCCACAGCAGTCGCGAGTCTTCTTTGTACGTCTTCGGATTTGTTGTCAGTTCCGTTTACAGCAGTGAAGCTAACATACCGCAAATCTCAGATCTAATTCTTTCCATTTCGATCCTAAAACCGACGGTTCAAAAAGCATGCCGAAATTCCCCAGCAAGAAAGCTGCTCGCAAGAGATCAGGCAGGAAGAAATTCTTCGGGAAGAAGCTCAAGTTGATGCTTGGAAAGGCCGAGTATAAAAAGTGGAAGTCCTCACGGGAAACAGGCAAGTCCATTGTCGCGAGAGCCCATCCACACTTTCACTAATGAGGCTCATAGTTAGCCTCCGCCTCAAAAAGCGTAGTACGTTGCATCTGGACGAGTACGCTGTTATTGGCATGGAAACCAACCTTTTCGAGAACTCTGTACTTGAGCTTTCCGACACCATGACACGCGAACCTCTCATTTGGAACAATGAGGCCATTCATACTGTCCGTGGTACGGCAGAGTACTTCTTGGTCAGCATATTCAAAGGCAAGCAATGAAATTGGCTTCTGTGACTACAATACTAATATCTTCTTCAGAGGCGAGCTTGCGCGCCCGTCATGCTGGTCGGGTTACTCTCCAACCGAAGGATTTGCGACTGGCTGCTACAGCGGTTTCTAAGATTGGAACCAACACTCAACTTACAGAGGCGCAAGTTATAGATATGGCAGGTATCTGGGAATATTAATACCTTATTTGAATACAGCTATTGCTAAGTTCGTCAAAGAAAGGAAAACATCATATGGCTAAAGAGGTCGACTTCCAGATATTTATGCTCCGGTGGTCAACAGCACCAATGTGAAAAACGGTCTTGGTTATACGGTGTGCTAGGCTAGGGACATGTCTCTGCAGTCACAGATAGTTATAATTCATATAATTACCTGCCTCAATCTGAAATCGAGCGACATTTGATAGTAACTTTCAGTTCGATCGTATGACTGCCCAAAAAACGGAGTTCAAGTGTCGTGCAAGAGTTTTCAGTTAACGAAGAAGAAAATTGTCGCACCAGTACTTCAGTATCGTAGTATCGCAGGTTCGGGCGAGATGGAATGCAGCTGAGTCTTTCATGGTTCATCAAATTCTCATAGCTCTTGCAAGAGGAAGAAGGCAAATTCATTCATGGAAAGCTGATTGGGGTTAACTTCTAAGACAAATTATGCAGTACCTTTAACTCGTGGAATTTTGAAGGCGTTCTAAAGAAGATGTCCGCTGACAATATTTCAGTGATAGATTGACTTCAACGAAACATACCATAACGACCGCACCTCCCCCCGTTTTGATCTAAATTCTCCCAACTGATCAAGCGCAATGGGGCTCCAAGCGAGAGAAGGAAATGTTTGTAGGCCAATAGCGGCGGTATGTTGCTTCAAGTCTTTTTCGAGACCTGTAGAATTAAATGAGAGCAGTCAACAACCATTGACCAATCACCCAATGCCGCAAAAGATCTCGATTTTCAATAAGTCTAGAACCACTGAAGTCTTTGGGATTCTCATCCCACCTCTGTTTGCCATCTTCATATCCACTATTTTCACCGAGTTTTGGCCGCTCACGAAAGACCTTCCATCACATTATACACTTCCAAATTGTGCTCCCGTTTACAGGACGCATCGCATAGCTGTGTCCTTTATTTCTTCGAGAATGACAGTTGAACATTTTCTGCGAATTACAAGTGGCGCAAACCGAACCCAAATCAAAAAAAATTGAAGTCGAAATTTTCCAACTATCGATTTCCGCGGAGTTCCACAATTTCTGGTAATGGCCCGCTTATATGTCGAGAGGTGGGATCTTGCATATCGAAAGGGAGCTTTTAAATTGAAGCTTTCCCCGCGATATTGATTTGGATGTTTGGAAAGGAAAGTCTAGCCTTGGGATCGTTGTCTCTCTTTTTGCTTGCAGGGTTCATTGGGGGTTTTCATGATGCAGATGAACAAAAATGAGAACCTGGACATGGGTGTTGAGGAAAGCGTCATTTCTGATCATGATATCGAGTCTAGTGGTGCTGCTGCTAGAGCTGGGTCAATCTGGACGATTTGTGGTTGTGTAAGTTCTTGAAGTGTTTTATCCTTTTCTATTCAATTGCAGGTGTTAATAACTTCACAAGGCTCTAGCCAACTTCTCAGATGGATATCAACAATCGCTGGCCTCGTCGACAAATGTAATCTTCAACCATCTTCTCACCACAAAAATATACACAGCTACCTTCCAGACCCGAATTTCCAATGCTCTCCTCGTTGGCTCGGTTATTGGCATCGTGGCTCTGGGCTATACATCTGATCTCTACGATCGCAAGTCAGGAATGTTCGTTACCTCGATACTTGTTATAATCGGCAGTCTTCTCTCGGTCTTAACCTTCAACATACCTTCAACCTCTGCATCTCACTCCAATGTGTTATGGTACTTGACCATAGCCCGAGGAATCGCAGGTGTAGGCGTAGGCGGCGAATACCCAACCTCAGCAGCCGCCGCTCTGGAAGGATCCAATGAGCATTTCGACAACAAGCGAGGTCCAATCCAAGTCCTAATCTCAACACTGATGGCAACCTCAGGGGGTCCAGTTTGCACATTCGTATACCTCGCTACACTCCTAGCATCGAACAACAACCTCACAACTGCTTTTCATGCCATGTATTCTGTCGCCACAATTCTTCCCTTAGGAGTCCTGCTTTTCCGACTTCGAATGACAGACGGACTTCTCTTCCGCACATCAAACTTCACCAAGAGCGGAATCCCTTGGAAAATTCTCGTCAAGCAGCACAAGTATATCCTCAGACTCGCCGGTACAAGCGCCGCCTTTTTCCTGTACGATTTCGTCAATTTCCCCAATTCCATCATGAGTTCAGTGATCATCAACTCTCTGGTTCCAGGCAAGAATGTGAGGACTGTAGCAATCTGGCAAATCATACTCGCTCTGTTTCCAATTCCTGGTGTGCTTCTTGGTGTCTGGCTGGTTAATCGGATTGGACGTCGCTGGACTGGTCTCTTGGGCTTCGGAGGGCACATCATTCTTGGATTCATAATTGGAGGTTGTTATAAGCCTTTGACCTCACCTGACCATTCGATCGCTGCTTTCGTTGTCCTCTATGGGCTTTTCCAATGTCTGGGCCACATGGGACCAGGCGCAACCATTGGGCTCATGTCTGTAGAATCTTTCCCCACGGCCATCAGGGGAATTTGCTATGGTATATCGGCTGGGTTTGGTAAGGCTGGGGCAGCAATTGGTACCCAAGCTTTCACACCCATTCAAGATGCAGCAGGCAATGCTGCAACTTTTTATGTTGCCGGAGGCGTGGGTGTGCTGGGAGCGCTGATATACTGGTTCTTGCCAGAGGGAAGAAATGTCGACTTGAAGGAAATGGATAGCGAGTTCGAGAAAAGTTTGAGCCAGGAAGGATGGGTTATGAAAAGAGAATGAAGCTGGAGAAGTTAATTTTAATAAGCATAATTTCTTGATCTCATTCCAGATCGAATCTCCTTCATCCTTACACCGATAGCGTCAATACCACATGGGTAGCCGCTTTCGTCGTGCCGATTCAAGTCCACTTGGGCACTCGCGGCGCCCGGATGTAGGAAAGGATTTATATTATTGAGGCTCGTGTTCAATCCTCGTAGAGTCGTAGCCCACCCGGGGAAAAGCATATCGAAAACAAACGCAAACGACAGCCAGCCTGCCAGGGATTTTTCGTCAAGATTTGCAGTCTTCTCCATGACTCCACGATGGATTATCAGGAATGTCGTTACTGTATGACTTGGCAATCGAGGATCAATCGAGTTTCCATACACCCCGGACTCTGTTAGACTGCTGCTTCGACTCACTCGGCGGGGTTTGATCGACTCCTTGTGCCGATATTTCTTGGAAGTTTCTTGTTTGCCCCTCCAGGGCTTATCTCAGTAACCTCAGACCCTTCTTTTCGAATTGGGGGGTTATAGGTTATTCCATTGGCCCCACCCCGCCCCACCGACCCCCACCGACCAATCACAACTCATAACCCCCCTAACTCCCGAAGAGTCTAAGGCTTTTTCATAGTAAAACGGCCAAAACGTATAAACTACTACTAAAAAAATCATTAAATTAAAACTTTTACGTATATTAAATACTTTTTAATATTATAATATTTAATTAATATTCTAAATAAATTAATTAATTATATTAAATTTAAATTATTTTCTAATAAAAAAATATTATTTCTATTATATACGATTCATAAATAATAAAGAAGCGCTAATAATATAACTTCTAAATATATTTTTATTAATATATTAAAAAAATTAAGCTTATTTATATTATAAGAATTAAATCTATTATCTAAATTATTATTAAACCTAATTAAAAGAATAAGATAATATAATTTTAAATATTAAAAATTGAATTCTCTAATTATATTACCTATTAAAAAAAAGAATAAAAATAAAAATAAGAATAAGAATAAAAATAAAAATAAAAAAAATAAAGATTTAAATATTAAATAATAAAATATTAATATTCTCTTCGAAAAGATTCTTAACTTCTTAAACGATAATAGGATTTTATTAATAAACTTTTTATAACTTTTAATTTAATTAAAAGATTAAAATAAAAAAAATATTATCTTAAAATATCAACTTAATCCCTTTTAATTATATAATAATACTAAAAATATTTAAATAAAATAATGAAAGCTTTTTAAAAGAAAAGAGATATAATATTATTTAATAAATTTATTTAATTATTAAAATTAAAACTTAATATTATCATTTAAATATCGGATTATTTTTAAGATTTAAATCCTAAAACTTTTAATTTAAAGTAATTAAATTTCTAGAAAAATTAATAATATATTTAATAATATATCCCGATTTAATATAATCTTTTAGAAAATCTATTTTAGAATATTTAAATTTCTATATAAAATACTTATCGGCCAATATTAGAGAACCCTTTTAAGAATCAAATTTATTTTTTTATAATATTCTTTTATTTCTTTTATTAGAAATAGATATCTAATTTCTTTTCTTTATTTTTTAATATTTATTTATTAAATTCTAAGATTAAAAGATATATATTCTTTATATTATTTAATTTAAATATATATTATTAATATAAATATTCGAATAACTTAATAAATGAACTTATAAATATAATTAAGATTAATATTACTCTTTATTTTTATTAGTTTTTTATTAATAAATTCTTAGAAAAAATTAAAAACTTAAGATTATAACCTATAAAATATATAGATTTATAATAATTATAATTTTATAGAAATAAAAAAGAATAAATAAATTAATTATATTATTAAAATAATAAGAAATTTAATTATAACCTTAATAATTATCTATTTAGAGATTTTAAAGAAAAACCTCTTTTAATATTAATATTATCTAATTTATAAGCTTAAATTAATTAATATTATAAATATAACCAATATTCATAATTTAAATAATCGAATAAAGGATATTTCTTTTATTTTAATAACCGAAATTATTAAAAGGTTTTATTCTAATATAATTAAATATATTTTCTACGATTCTAATACTTTCTTTATAATATTAATATTTAACGAATTTATATTTTATAAAATAGATTTTATATAATATATTATAATAAATATAAATAAAAGAATAATTAATAAAATATATAAGATTTATAATATTATAAAAGATTAATTAAGCTTTAATATTAAAAGAAAATCTAAACTATTAATCGAATCTTTTATATTAAAATAAAAAACAATTAATAATAAATGAAAAACTTATTAAAATAAAAAAAAAGAGATAAAATAATCTTTTAAAAGAATAAAAAAGAATATTATACTTATATTAATTCTTATAAAATTTATATTAACTTAACCTTTTAAAAGAAAGAAAAAAAAATAAAAGGAAAAAGAATATTATATTTATATTAATTCTTATAAGATTTATAATAATTCTTATAAAATCAAATATTCTTTTAGATTCTCTTTTAAATAACTTTGAAAAACGGTTTTATTTAATTTATAAGGATTAATTAATAATATAAAATATATTATTTATTAAAACCGAATATTATATCTTTTAATTATTACGAATAGATAATAATATATTTTATATGATTTTATACTTAATTAAACTTTATGAATCTTATTATTAAAACGTATTTTATATTTAAAAAGGGATAAGAATATATTATTTATAGTTTTTTTTTGAATAACTTCTATATTAGAAAGAAATTACTTATTATAAATAATATATAATATTATATAATTATATTAATAATTATATTTATATATATAATTCGAATAAGTATATTATTCTATTAGCTTATAAAAAAGAGAGATTTCTTTCCTAAAAATAATCTATTAATATATATTTAAAAGATAAATAAAATAATTAAAAAACTTTTATCTTTTAATTTTCTATTTTTTCTTAATAAAATATATAAGATAATTTTAATTTTATAAATATATAAAAATATATATATAATATAAGATATCTTATATATTATATATAAGAATAAAGAATTTATTATTTATTATTAATTAATATAATAAAATTAATTATTCTTTATTATATATTATAATATTAAATTTAATAATATTAGTTTATTTGATTATTATATTAACCCTTTTTATATCTTTTTCTTTAAAAATAATTAATATAATTATATTTAAGAAATATTATATTATTATTAATTATTAATTCCGAGAATTAATAAGATTATTATATAATATAAGATTAAAATTTTTAGTTTAATTAATATAAAACGAGAATATAATATATAGAAAATTATTAACTTTTTATAAGAATATAATAATCTTAATTTTAAATGAGAATAAAAGTATTTTAAAAGTATTATTAAGAATAAAAATATAATTTTTAAATAGATTATTATATTTTATCGGATTAATAAATTTATTCGTTTAATTATTAAAGGAATCTTTAAAGAGTTTATATTAAATATTCATATAATAATATTAATTAAAAATAATATATATTTTTATATTATTTATTTTAAAAGTAATAAATATATAATATTAAGAATTAATATCTTTAAAAGATTATTATATTTATCTTTAAACCTTATTTTAAAGGGGTTTAAAAACTTTTTATATAATATCTCTAAATTCAATAATATTTAAATTACTTAAAGTAATAGAATTATTGAAAAAAAAGAGGATAATAATAATAAGAAAAAGGATTTTATAATTAAAGGATTTATATTAGAGATTATAAATATAAATTTAAATATCGAAATTTAAAATAAATAATAAGATTAATTATTAGTAATTACCGAAAAAAATTAATCTATTTTTCGAGCTTCTAATAATGTTACAGGTCCAGATCTGTGACCCTTAAGTAGTCGAGTAGCATATTGGACTTCCATCCAATAATAGTCCCTTTTTGGGCAGTTCACTGTTTGGTATAGTGGTAAAGCTACTCACCCTCCTAGCCTGTGACAAATAATTAACCCTTTTTATAAATTTAAGAAAAATATTATAATAAAATATTAAATCTATAAATATATATTTATTTACTTAATATTATTAAACCTATATAATTAAATTAAATAGATTATATAATATTTTAAAATATATTCTATCCCGTTTAATTATATAAGCCTAATAATATTTAATAAAATTAAACTTATTAATATCATTTTATATAACCTATAATTTATAAAAAAAATTTATTTTATTTCTATTAATTATATCTCTCTTTTTTAAAACTGTTTAAGAATTTCTAATATTTTTTCATTTATTAAAAAAGTTAAAAGAATCTATTCTATTATATAATCTTATATTTTAAACTCTTTTATTTATTTAAATAATTCTTTTTCTATATATTTAATATAAACCTTATATTTATAAATTAAAGTTTCAATTCGTTTAATATATCTTTTATATAATTTCTTCTTATTATATTATAAAAACTTAATTTTATTTCTATTATTTATATTATTATTAATAAAAAAAGAATAATTCTATTTTGATATTAATAATTCTTTTTATTAAATAGTATTACTTTTTATTTTAATTTAATAATATTAGATTTTTTTATATAAATTTAGTTTTCGCTATTTTAAATTCCGCTTTAAATATTAATTTTTATTATTATTTTTTAGATATCTTTTAATATTTTCTATTAAATTATTTCCTTAATATTATATAATATATTATTAATTATTATCAAAGATTTAAATAGAATTATAATTAAATCTTTTAACCTTAATTTATAATAGAGATTTAATTATTTAAATTATTAATTTTAATTATTATTTAATTATAAAATATATATATTCTTAGTTATATTATTTTAAAAAATTTAATATTAATAAATAATTTTAATAATATATAGAATTAATTCTAATATTTTAATAATTTTTAAAATTTTGTCACAGGCTAGGAGGGTGAGTAGCTTTACCACTAGACCAACAGTGAACTGCCCAAAAAGGGACTATTATTGGATGGAAGTCCAATATGCTACTACTCGACTACTTAAGGGTCACAGATCTGGACCTGTAACAAATTTTTAACTTTTTTATTTTTTCTATTATTTTCTTTTTTATAATATTTATAATAATATTTATATTTAATATTTTATTTACTTTTAACGCTATTATTAGAAGCCGTTTAATTAATTTTAGATTCTATTTTTTTTTATATTCTTATAAAAATAAAGATGAAACCTTAATAATAAGAAAGTTAAATATTATTTTATTTTATTTTATTTTAATTTATTTTTCGAATAAATATATAATATTATAATAATAATCTTCTTTTATAAACTCGCTTAAATATAATCTAATTATAATATATAGATTAAAAGAGTATATTTATATACTTAATATATTATTATTTTAATATTTAATAAATAATATTAGAATTTAAATAACCTTATAATTTATTATGAATTTAAAACTTCTTTAAAAGTATTAAAAGTTATTTTAATTATATATTAAGGTTATATATCTCCTTATTATAATAATCCTTAGAATCGATTAGTTTTTTTCTATTATTAAAATATAATTTAATATTATTAAAATAATTAAGAAATATATATTATTTATATCCTTAGAAATTTATAAATTAATATTAAATATAAGAAAATTCATAACATTTTTTAAAGATAATATTAGATTATATTATTCGATCCTTATCAATTAATAATATTATAAGAATAATTAAAGTTATAATTAATATTTAAATAAAAGTTAATAATATTATAAAAATAATTGAAATAGTAATTAATATTAGAATAAAAGTTAATAATATTATAAAAATAATAGAAATAATTAAGACTATAATTAATATTAGAATAGAAATTAGAATTATTATTAATTAAATAAACTTATTTAATAATATTAATTTCCTTTTTTTTTATTTTCTTTAATCCTTTTCTTTTTTATTTTTATAAAAAGAATCTTCTATTTTAATTCGAAAGAATCTTTACTTTAATCGTTTTATAATTATTATAGAAAAAAGATATACTCTCAATTATATATTTTAGAATCTTTTTCTCTTCTATTAAAACGTTACTATAAATTAGAAATATCTTTTCTTTTAGGAAATTCATATATAATAATAATTCAAATATCCTTAATATTAATTCTAATATTAAAAGAAATAATAATAATTATAATCCGATATTATAAGCCCTTTTTTTAATATTCGATATAATAGATTTCCTTATTATATTTAAAGATAATTAAAATAAAAGTTTAAATAATATTATTAATATTATATTTATTATTCTTCTTTTAATTATATCTTAAATTAATTAAAAAATCCTTAATCGTTTTAATATACTTTCTAATTATTCCTCGGTTATTAATATAAATTAATACTTTTTTAATATTCTTTAGAATAAGAATACTATTTATATCTATTATATATATAATCAAAAAATATAATTTATAAATTTATATTTCTTAAATATTTTCTAAAAAGAATTAAATAAAATTATTTTAAGCTTATAAAAAATATAAATAAAATCTCTATTTTCAATCTATTAGAGAAATTTAAGATAATATTTCTTATTTTTTTTAATAAATAAAATTAATATAATTCTTAGAATAATTATAATATTCCCCGTTTATTTATTATTTAATTTATTTAATAAAATAATCTAAATAATTAAAAAACTTATAATAATTAAATATATTTAAAAGATTATATTTTTCCTTATTCTAATCTTAATTATTAAGATAATATCTGTCACAGGCTAGGAGGGTGAGTAGCTTTACCACTAGACCAACAGTGAACTGCCCAAAAAGGGACTATTATTGGATGGAAGTCCAATATGCTACT
>QYAP01000290.1:0-47796 GCA_003988905.1 Hymenotorrendiella dingleyae
CGAACCCGACTCTTGTTTTACTTCTTGACCATTATAGCCTACCGAACCCGACGTTGACCCGACTTCCTGAGCCAGGAAACCCGCATCGTTACACTTTAATAATAATATATATAATATTATCGATTTATTAATCGATAATATTAAAGATTTTTATTTAAAAAGTTTTCTAATTAAGAATAATAATTAAATTTATTATAAATTAAATAAGATTAACTTTAAATTTTAATATATAATTATTAATAACAAACTAATTAATTATTATATGATTATATTCTTTCTAATTTATAAAGAGTTTAAAAATAAGAATATCTTTTAATCTAAAAGTTTAATCTTATAAGATTTATATTTTAATAAAATAAAATATTTATAATTAATTAATTTATTAATTAAATAATCGTTTATAATGAAATTCATTAAAATAATTTATAATAATTTCTCGAAATAATTAAAATTTAATTATAATATAATTATATACTTTTACCCATTTATTTAACTTAATTTATAAGTTTAAAAGTATAATTATAAATATAGTTTTCTAATAATAGAATATAAGAAATATTTTCTATTTATAAGATATTTATATATTATTTAATTCGTATAATTAATAATTAATAATAAAGATTAAATATATTAATCTTTAAGATTAAGATTAATAATAATTAATATTAATTATTAAATCTTTTATATTATTTAATTAATATAATGAATATTTAATATTAAAAGATTAAATATATTAATTATTAATATTTAATTTATATAAATATTTAAATCTTAGAATAATCTTCTTATTATTATAATTCGTTTTAATATTTTAATCATCGATAATTAATAATAATATAAAATAATAATATACGATCGAAAATACGATCGAGATTTGTAATTATTATATATAAGATTAATATAAGATTAATACGATATAAAAGTATTCGCAAAATAATTCCTAATTAAATAAGAATCTAATTAACTAATTTAGGGCTTAATAATTGATCTAAAAATCGATAACTTAATTAATAAAATGCTTTCCAAGCTTATAATCTATTAGTTTAAGGTTATATACCCCATAATTTAATTAATGAAAATATATTTTTATTATTCCCATGAAAAGAGAATTTCAGTTAGAAGCTACTATAGAAATATTAAGCACTAACTAAATATCTTATAAGCTTTATATTATATCATCGTATTATATGACAATCAAATGCTATGACAATCCTCTCCCCCTTTCAGCCGCTCAATTCCAGTTTGTTGCGAATCGCATTTTTAGTTACCTCGTAAGGATTCCCGCTCAACCTCACCATTGGTGGAAAGGTGAACGCTGCAGATAATAGCTCGTATTCTAGTGTTCTGCGTCAAGGAAGATACTATGCCTGAAACTTGACTAAAGAATGTGGGTGTGAGGCACTGGAATCCTGCTTGTGGAACTGCTCGTATGGCTGGCTTTGGGTTCGGGTGATGGTGCTTGAATTGTTAGAAAATGAGCTGGGTGGTTTTTTTTTGCTCGGAGTAATTCATGGTACCCTTTTCAAACTTAATTGCGTTTTTTGTTTTTGGTATAATAGGCTCCTCTCTTGGTCTTACGTGCTTTTTGAGGTTCTTCTGCAGTGCCTTTCCTGGAAAGCTAATCTGGTTTCTGCACTGCAACAACACCTACACCATGAGCGACTCGCACTCGAGCTAAGGGTACCTCAGAGGTACTTTGCACCTTACGTGCTTGAGTTACAAGTGCCTTGAAATTTTTCAGAACCGTATAGTGAGTTGATACTCAAGTAGTACTTTCAATAGATGTACATGCTGGGCTCTTTCTGTTTTCTCACAGCAACGCCAAATGCCCTTTTTCTCGCCGAACGAGTCGGAACTAAACAATGCCAGCACATTGTTTCTGGTAGAACCATTATTTTCCCATATTGTCGAGTCAATGTCGGCTACAACACATATGGAGTCTTATGGACCCTTCAAAAGAAAAGAAAAAGAAACCCCCCTCAAAAGTGCTATACCTCGAACTGCAAAATTCTCTACAAAAACAGACACTACTAACCTGGAATCTCGTAATGTGTAAAAGAGACAAACTACCAGACTTCACATAAAAGAAAAGCGCAGCTGAAATTAAAAAGCAAAGATGGAATTGCATAGTGTAGAGACACGTTCTGATGTGACATTAAAGCAACAAGATAAAAACCCCCCAACAGTTAAGACGACAAAGCAAAGACTTGAATAGCAAAGCGATTCTTCCGCACACAACAGGGCAATCCCGAAAATTCAAGATCCCGCATCACATATAGCACTTGCTCCACACGAGAGCTAGCAGAAAATGGCATTATATTTACTTCAAAAAGATGGATATCCTAATAGTCATCCCACCTCCTCCTAATAATCGGCCTCGCTGGGTCCCACGGCCCATGAATCTCATTCTTATACTTCTGTAACCCAATCAACCACCAACTACAACCCCCCATTGCTAAACACGTACTCACAACCCCCACAACCACACCCGTCAATCCCGCTTTCCAGGGAAAATCTAGAATCCCCTCGCCATCACCGCCATGGCCTAGACACAGGCCAACGCCACCGCTCGCGCCTACAATGAGGAGACTAGTCAACGTAACGTGACCACGCCATGTCCGCTGTTTCGTGAAACGGCGAAAGACGGGAAACAGGCCGAAGACTTCGATGCTGAAGAGTGTCAGGCTGAAGACTTGACCGGTGCTGGGGAGACGGCTGGCGAGAACTGTGCTGGCCATGAGGGCGGCGTTTGTGCTGAGGGAAGCGGGGATGTTGTTGTTTCCGGATGATGGTTCGGGGGTTTTGTAATCGAAGAAGAAGATATTGATTGTGAAGAGCATGAAGGACATGGCCCAGATGGAGTCAGAGGATGTGGAGCGTGTGAGGGATTTGAGGATTGGGGAGAGTCCCAGGAGGACAAAGTAGATGAGAATTGCGGATTTGGCGGTTGAGAGGCGGAGGGAGGTGCGGTGACTGTAATGTGTAGAAGCACCTACTGGAAAGGGCGCATTTCGTGGACCTTGAGGTGTCATTTGCGAGCTCGAGGAGTGTATCGACGAAGCAGAGGCGGAATGGGAGTGCCTCGTAGCTGAATTTTGTCCAAGATTTGAAGTCGAACTAGTAGCTGAAACGGTAGAGGTGTATTGCGGAGGTGGGAGAATTGGCTGTGATAAAGGCTTTGGAATTCCATCTTGTCCTAACCACCAATCCCACATCAACCAGCCTAGAAATGTCGCAAAGCTTCCCCATCCTACTACCGCGACCGGGGATATACGGTCCTGCACAATGCCAATGAAGCAAACGACGAATATAACGACGGAGCAGACATGCTGGACAATGACCGTCGAATCGGCCACCAGAGGCCAGAAATCGTATGGCTGGAGGCGGGGATTTCGCTGGAGATGCTCGAGGAATGTTTCCTGGTCCGTATAATTATCCGGATCTATCGCACATCAGCTCCATTGCACTTCCATCGCATCTCATCGCTTCAGCTCACAAGACTGCTTCACCCACAACAGCTTCTTCCACGCTCCCTTCTTCTTGCTGGTGCTCCGATTCCTCGACCTGTGGCGCCCCCTCGCAGGCAGCACCGGCGCAACTCCCGTCAACCCATTCGTCATACGCAAATCGTTCTGTAGCTTCTTCACAGCAGGACTTTGTTTGCGGGGTGGCGATCCTTGGTAGATGGCATCTTCAGGCGCAAGCAGCGTGCGGGCTGGGCCGGCGGCGGCGAGGCTAGGATGCTTGTGCTTGGATGTCCGAGTTAGTGGCGGCTGCGCTTTGGTTGCAGTCGTCGTCGCAGAGCCGGCAAGCGCCTGGTTGGGCAGCATAATTGGATGGACGCACTCATGAGAAGTCCCCAATTTGAGTTTGGCCTTGTGTTGAGGAAAAAACCTTGAAGGTTCGTCGAATTTTCAGCCTCGGGCTGCAATTTAGCCTGTGGATCTGCAGGTACTGACTGCATGCCATACGCGCGAGACACCCCAATTCGCTGTCACATATCTTCACCCAACTTGGGCACGAAGTATATTCTCAATTCCGTTTTCATTTCAAGCACGTACGACTATTTGGTTGATGCCCAATACAGAACTTCCTAATAATCCCCATCGAAAAGAGCCTCATGAAGAAAATACAATGTTCTTGATTTAGTTAGAGTTGCGGGTCTACCCCTGATGAGTGCTATTCCCAATCGGTACCTTTTGATCTATTTGACTTTCCACACTTCGTATCAATGTCATTTGATCATGACAGAGAAATTGACGTTTTTGATAGAAAAGTGCCCCTCCTGCCAGCCTCGGACGTGACATTGAGCTCTGCTTAGGCCCAATTATGACAAATACTAATACTTCAGCTGCTTTAAGGCTCTCCTCCTTCCCCTTTACCTCAAACACAGTTGTCCAAACTTATTAGCTAATAAGTAAGTGCATTTGCATGACTTCACTCAGTCAGTTTGAAATGCCTTCGACCCAGGATGGATTTCCCAAACAAAGATGCACAAAATATCCGCCATCGTCAAAACAAACTCAACCCCACCTATCCACCTGCACAAGCGCTCTGTACGACGACCCATAAAAGAGAATCCCCATAAAAGTAGGGGACCAGTGGAGATATGAATCGCTAGCACCGCGTGCAGCCGCTATTGTGGGGACTTATACTTGAATAGTGGGTACCGAGGCACGTTTCGAGAGGAAAGTTGAGACGACGTTCAAGACTGCCAAGAAGGAGGGGTGAGTTTTGGTAGCTTGATCGACCGCTAGGGTTCATTTTCATCGTGAAGGGAATGCAAAAGCGATCGCGGGTGGGTCGAATGCTTCAAGAAGGAAGCTTTTCGCGGTGTCGTGTTTGGAGATGGATATGCGCTCGGGTGGTTTATTTTGTTTCTGATTTTGGGTTGCGGTTGATGAGTGGAAGAAGGGAAGGAGGTCATGCGATCATACCGGTAGTCTAGGACCTGCCTTGAAGAGTTGTCAAATTATTGAACTGTCGTCTGATATCTGAGAAGTAAGTTCCTTGATATGACGTGAAATTTTTTGAGATTGTGGGGGTTACAATCTACAATTTGGTCAGTATGTTCAAAGAGAGGAACAAAATTGAGCGTCTGCTTACTCACAGTCGACCTTCCCAGTTATTCCGATGGCCAACATCATTACGTCCTCAACTATTGGCGAAAGTAAATGTCTTCGGTGCCTGGCATTACTACCGTAGTATGTAGCGGTTACGCAATCATTCGAGTGAAGTAGTCGACGCTGTCGGCCATCGGAAGGCCGTGCTTACTTCTTGTCCTCAAAGAACTTAGAAGGGGCAGAAGCAGTCATGCTTGTTGTGGAATTGCCTACCGACGTTAGCTCACGATGTTGAACCCGGGGTTGGCGGATGAATTTGAGAAGGTATTCTTCCTGGAAACTTCGACGTGTTGCTTAATTGCTTGGTTTAAACAACTGGTTGGCGGCTCTTATACTCGTTTAGGTTGATTCGCTGGTGCTTGGACTAACCCAGAAACACGTAGGAATAAGTGATGGAAACTTGGATGATAGTGAACTAGAGAGTATTGACAAATTAGTCAAGCTGTTCATCTCTCTCCAATTCCCAGAAATCTCACGAATGAAATTTGGAAACCAAAAATAGAGACAGTAACCAACCTTTAGGACCAAGATGAAACGTCTCGTAGGCTGAGGAGAGGAAGTTATTTATGATAGAAGATAAACGTGAGGAAAGTAAAGCCATGAAGTCTCATTAGGCTAATAAGCAAAGGCAGATCTGAGTAACTTTGTACGACGTAAAGGCGAAGAACCGATACTCTGCATTTGCATTAGGAAACTCTCACCTCATTCTTGCAATTACTTGGGACTGATGTAGTGCGGACCTGGGAATCCGAGATTTGCTATACATGCCAAAGCCTTCTTGGTTGTCGTCCCCACGGGGAGTACTGTAAGCTCTTACGGGCTCGCTGGAGGCGTACGTACCACGTAAGATGCTAAGAACTCACCGCATGAGCATGAGCACAAAGCTTGTTAGCAACCGGGTAAAAAGACAGCGACGAAAGGATTGTTTTGTGAAGAAGGAAAATTGCGATGAATTGGGGGAAAATCCGAAATGAGATACTCTCGAGTCTTGAATCCCATTCAGCTCCCAATTAAAGATGATGCGATGCAGGGGGTTTCATAGGTTGTATCGCTTCTCGGCCTATCAAGTTCTCTCCACTCTTACTTTTGAGTTTCGCGGGATGCTGCGGTGATCTTGAGGGGTAATAAGAATGTACGAATAGCAGGCGCCTATTGGTTGCTCAGGATATGTAAGGACTCTTGCACGCTGCGGCCTGGATAGGATTTTGATCGGTACCCAGGTACAGAGGCTGAGTACTGCTCAAGTACTGTACCGGTATTCTTCGAAGGTACAGTACAGTAGCACGCCCAGGATCAATTCAGCCGCCATTGAATGCGGACACGCGACAGGCCTGTACTCTACGGCGCTGCCATGGAGGGAATTTCCCACTTTCCAATTGTGTGTTTGGAGTTCCAAGTCGAAAGTCGTCCACCCAAGCATTGATAAGAGCTCGGTATCAATATCAAGCTATTTTGCCATGGTCGACCGGGCGTTTCTTTTGAACATCTGCGTTCGACTTGGCTGTTTCGTGTGGAAAAAGTTTCGAGATCATGTTCACAGATCCGGGCTTGGTCAGCGCTCCCTACCCAATGACACAACCCCTGGGGTTTGCTGGGTGTGGGCTGTGCAGTGTGCAGGTGTGAGCCAGGATCACATGCTGGATCGGGCTCTCCTTGTCGTTCGAATGTGGTTGTGGTTGTGGCCGTGGTCAGGGTATCCGAAGATGGCCCTGTGAATGCGCACCGCGTGACCTACGCGTGAGGATTTTGGGACCTCTTGGAAGTTGGATGAGACTTGGTGGAATCCTGCTCGAGTATGCATCAGGGTTCTATACTTCGAACAACGATGGAAGAAGTTTAATTTCTTGATGGCTGACTTGCACCTTCGAGATGTGGACATTTCCGACAATTCCGACAATTCTTGAGCAATCAATGTAAGAGCGGATGATCACTCCAAAGTGTTGGATGCATCAAGAGGGCATTCATTGCCAAGACCACCTCAGCCAACCTAGCAATCATCTAGGCCCACGCCCATCAATCAATAGGCAAAAAGAAAAGAAAAGAAAAGCGGCAAACCACCACCACCTGCGCGATTTCTTGATGAATGACACCTGAAGATGTTGCTTTTTTTCTTCAGCAGCTGAAGCCGCATTGATTCTCTCGAGTCGTTGATGCTCGGATACCATATTTTGCGCCTTGCTGTATTGCTCGTGAACTTGAATCATGCCAGCAGCTCGCTCGTCCAACAACAGACTTGGAATCTTGGACGTACAAACGGTTTCGGTCTCGCCAGTTTAGCGACAAACCGTGGAATGCCGCTTCTTTTGGTCTGTCGTGAGCCTGATCTGGTCGGCCATAGCGAAATCCGTACGTAAAGGTCAGCGTTCTGGTCGGTCGTCCGTCTGTTTGCATAAATGAACTATCAGCTTATTTAGGGCCGCACGTGGGCTGCCAATGGAAGCGGCTAAATTGCATCCTCGCTAACCTTCATTCCACTCTCAAGGGATTTCGGATGCGGCGACAGCCAACAAGTCGGAAAGATGTTCACCGGCAGGAAATTGGGGATTCCTGCCTACCTAGGTACTTAATTACTCAAACTAACCTCTTCCTTCAGAGGAACATCTTTCGTACTTTCTTTTGTTCTCCCCTTCAGATTGCAATTTCTGGATGAATTGACGTGCTGTTTTACAAGCGGCTGTAGAAATCCGGGCTAATCGGGGGTCTCTAGATTGGCCCAGATCTCCCACTAACGACGGGAGATATTTCAAGATCTAGCCGGATTAGGCCTCACCCCCCGTAAAACTGGCAAAAGTACGACATATCAGGGCTCCACCCGAAACTGACTGCTTACAGCACTGGCGCACTGGCGCACTGGCGCTGGCAAGCTCCTTCATCCTAGATGTCGATGTAACGCTGAAGCAGACTGCAGACCACGCTCCCACGCTCCCACACTCACCATACTTTACATAAAAAGCTGCCAGGCCCAGAACTTGCCAAGATTGCCAAGCTTCTTACTCTTCCTTCTGTCCAATGGACGTTCAGCCTGCGAAGGCTTGAACATTCACCGGCCAGCGAATTACCCAAATTAGGCCCCATGCTAGGCCAGCTTAGGCGACAGTACCCTACTCCACAGCCGCAGCGCGCCTCGAGTCCGCAAGCAGGGCTCACCATGCGCCTTCGTCTGGAAACAGCCTCCAGCAACCCACCCACAGCACAGACGACTCTTAAAGCCCCCTCAGTCCCACTCCCAGTCCCAGTCCCACTCGCATCGTGTATCAACTCGACGAAAAAACGGAGCAATCGCCGCTGGCTCCCTTCAGAACATATCCACACTCGGTCTCCCGCCGAAGAAAGTCTAAATAACCCACCAGACCCGTGCCAAGAGAAGAGTTCCAAAGTTCAAAAGCCCTCGCTGCTGCACCTGAATCGAACAAGAGCACGGCTGGTCCAAATCCAATTAATTACTACTATAACTTTCTCATTCACTTCTCCACCCATACAACAAACCACAACAAACCTCACCAAACAAACATAACCACCCCATAATCAACTAGTCAAACCAGTTATCAAAATGAAGTCGACATCTCCTCTTTCTCTTCTGTTGTTTATTCAGCTCGCAACTGCGGCACCAATAGTCATCCCTCACAATATCTTCGCGGCGCCCTGTCCTTCTGAGGCGTGTCGAGCACTGCTCGCCGATGTAAACCCACAACCTACCAGGAGTAATCCTCACTTCCCGATCCATCAATTATCTTCATCAGATTCTCCAAAACACTCTTTCGACAACTCTCCAGCCTCTCCATCTTCGCAATCCTCTCCTTCTATCGCACTCTCCGCGGAGAGACCTCTTTCCTCCGCCTTCCTACAGTCACTTTCGCACCAAGATGAAACCCCTTCAACGATACAAAATCCTCCTTTAGATGGTCTGGATCCAGCCAGTCCAGTTGGAAATCTGCCTTCGAAACCTACTGCGGCGCTCGCGAGTTTGCGAAAAGAGGATTCTAGGAGATATTGGGAATCAGTAAGAGCCGGCAGACGGACACATGGCTTCAAGCACGCAGCAGATATGACTCCAAGGATGTCTTGTGGGGGAAAGATGGGCTTGAAGTCGGTTCCAGGCGTTTACTACGTCAGCCAGACTGCGGAATACGTTATACGCGAATACAGTGATGTGTTGGTTGTAGGCATTGTGGTATTGTTCCTTGCCATTGTTCTTTGCGTGGAAGCAGTAGAGAGATGGGGCACCTTGTAAGTTATTTTCCGTCGCATTTTCACACGACCTTTACTAATCGGTTGACAGAAAATCCGCTCTTATCTCTTGCCGCAAAAGCAAATGCAGACGTGGAGCCATCTACCTCGCGGAGGACGACGAAGTAGTAGTGATCTCAGCGCCTTCAAGCCCAATGAAAGTCACCTTTGCTGCGTATCACGATGAGGAGAAGCAATCATAATGGTCGACAGCACACTACCTTCAACATAGAGATTTCATAGAGTCAACTTGAACATAATTGGCAAGGAGTTTTTGGGTCTTCCCCGATTGGGTGGCATGGGAGTTTAGGTGGGCGAAGTCTCGAATGGGAGACTCGGGCCAGGTGGTTTTTGGTGTTTAAACATTTGGAGAGGCGTTATAATGGCATAGCATCGTGGTGGCCACGATGCTCAAATCTTCCTGTCCATCAGAACAGCGTTTAACGATACAAGTCTTCCGTAACTACTACGGAAGCGACTATTCTTTTTTGTCAGTATGGCATCACTGCCTAAATTAGAAATCTTGCTACTATGCAAAACAAATCAAATAAACTTGAACAAGAAGTACTTTTGGTATCACCAATTTTTCGACATATCCTCCACCTACCTCTATCTTTCACTTCCCACGTCTCCACAACCCTCCCTCCCTTTTATCTTCCCCACGGGTTTCAGATATCTCCTTAACTTGTGCGCCAAGATGAGATTTGGATATTGGCGAGATGGTATGCGGCATGACTTCATCCCACGCTCATACGTCACGAAAGCTTAGGAACAACGTCACACTGCGATGTGCAACAAAGATTTTTTTTTTTGTTCGTTCGTGGGGTTAGGTTGGGTCAGCTTGAAAATGGAAAAAATGGAAATGAAATAGGGAGATGTTGGAATGATGATATATTTTGTTTGATATTTGGTGTACAGTAAAAGTAGGGGGGGGATGTTGTGAGAGGGGTATGAGTTGTGAGAATTATGTGTATGTGAAGGAGAAGTGAGGGGGAAGAGGGGGGAGGAATGATTTGGATGGTTTGATTAAGGGACTTGGAGTTGGAGGAGTGGGGTTTTGAGTTATGATTAGTCTTCGCAGTAGCAGTTTATAGACTTGATTTTGCGTGAAATAGGCTAGAGAAGGTGGTTGCGAATGCGATCGTAGAATAAGTGAAGGATAACACTTTCCAGTTTCAACTCACCAGGTAATACGACATGCTTCCCTACTGCGCCCCTCATACAGCGGTAGTCGGAAATCTTAACGACATGAAAAGAAGGAAAGATAGGAGTAATATTTTTTATGTTTGATTTGCTTTGTGGTGGGGTTTTGTTGGGGGTGAGAATGATGAGGGTTGTTAGGGATGAATTTTGAAGTACGGATTAGGATTGTTGAGGAAGGAGAGAGGGATGGGGGATGGGAGATGTAGATGTAGATGGGGTTGTTGATGTTGGAGGGGGGTGGGTTGTTGAAGGGGGTTGGGAGGATTTATTACGTGGATGATGATCTTATGTATTACGTATATTATGAGTTTATGTAGGTACTTTAATTTGTAATGAAGAATAGGGAGATGTGGTGGGAGGTGTGAGTTGTTTTGAAGGATGGGGTTGGATAGGATTGATAGGTGTTTTGGGTTGAGCGAAATGAGGTGAGGTGAGATGAACTGTGAGGAGAACGCGGAAGCCAATGATATAGTAGGGGAATTGTAAGCCCAACAATATATCCAGTAAGCTATCATGAAATCCTTCTACTCCCTATCTAAATCCACCCCTAACTTCCCAAAATCTACCGACATCCAACAACCCCCTCCCCAAAACCCCCTTACACCCAATACCACCCCAACCCATCACTTCACGGCTACGCTATCCCCGTCCTCAAAAGACGATAATACGCATCATCCCTATCTGCAGCACGCCCCCAAGCACACATCAGATCCTCCTTTGTTGGGAAATCAATCGTCTCTATACAACACCTGGTTCGAGCATCATAGGTATCGAGGGGCCTCGGTTTGCGTTCCCAGATAACACGGTAGATGCCTGTGTGTTCGATGTATTCCTGGGGGTCTACACGTTTCGTGTTCTCCTTGTTACCTAGAGTTGGTAGGGGACATGAAGACGAAGGTGATAGCTCTAATATGAAATTGAGCAGGAGCGGCTTCCGGCTGTCAAGGAGTTGATATATTCGGTGAAGAGCCTATGCTAGTACTTGACGACTCGTTAGGTTCCATAATGGGGTTTAACCGATAAGCATTCCACGTATCTAGATGGTATGTGCTTATAGACAGGAAATTCGTTCCAAAACGTGAAGTTCACTGAAGTAGATGTTGGAAGAGAAATTTGTTGGTTTTGGCAGGGTAAGTTGGTTGTGACAAGCGAGTTGGCGCTAAACAACCAACATAAAACCAATCTCCACTTGAACCTAAGTCAGACCTCGCTCCTTTATTTACGGCAACTAAAGGAAAGATCTTGATAGGCATCCGGCATTAAGCAGAATACGTATGCTATCTTATTTTTTGCTGAATTAAGTTCGATGTATCCTCTACTCTCTCTTGAGGGTTTAAGAGATCAAGGCCAAATATGAAAGAAGATGAGACGATATACCAAAGTAACAAAGTTACATACTGCGAGTTGAGCCACTACCCCTTACATATCTCCATGTGAGTTCCATCTCCAAATTTCCACCTCACTCAAAATACTCCCTCAACCACCTAACCGCAACATTCTTCCCCTTCTCCAACGCCTGTTTCTCCCCCTTCTTCTCGGGATTGCCCCTCACAAAACAAGAATGCTCGGCGCCAGGAAAATGCCGATACTCAAAATCCACCCCCCTCTTCATAAGCGACTCAAAAGCATGCTTCTTCAGCTCATCCGTAAACGCATTATCAATCTCCGGCGCCAGAATCTGCGTCGGCACCGCAACCTCCTCGAAATCCTTCTCGAGGCACAGACTTGGATGGCCGCAGATTATCGCATCTACCAAGGGAGGATCATGTTCTTGAGCACCGAGTCGTAAGACTGCCCAACCGCCGTAGCAGAAGCCTGCTGCGGCGAGGATTTTGTGTTTCGTTCTGAGTTCGCGGGCGCAGGCGAAGATCTCGGGCTCGCGGATGTGGCGGTTGTTTCTGGTGAGCCAGGAGGGGAGATCGAGGGCTGGGTAGTTTTGAGCCATGATGAGGTTTCGGTCGAGGACTTCGCCGCCGAAGAAATCGGGTACGTAGACGGTTGCGTTGGCTTCTTCAGCGTAGTGGTCCGCGAGGAGACGGATGTTGGGGAAGGTCCAGCCGAAGAGGTCGTGGATGAGGAGGATAGCGTTGGTGGGATTGCTGCCTGTGATGTAGGTGTCGAGGTTGGCTAGTTTGTCGATACGGCCTGCAGGAGTTCCGTCCCATTGGAAGCCTTTGAGGCAGCAGGGTTGGATTCCAGTACCAGTGGACATTGTGTGAAGGCTCTTCAGAGGGTATATATCTTGAAGTGAGGAAGTGAAGTTGAGAGTTTTAAACCCCACACTTTTTGGCGGGGTTGTTCAATACTCTTATAACACTCGTAAGCCGTACCTCTCAGCGTATACGTATAGAGTTCTCACACCTCAATGAAAATCGCATATAATGGGCCAATTATACGAACATACCCCTCATCTATTATTCAGCCGTACGCACTCAGGACTTAAGACCAGC
The DNA here is from genome assembly GCA_003988905.1 of Hymenotorrendiella dingleyae. Classification (NCBI taxonomy): domain Eukaryota; kingdom Fungi; phylum Ascomycota; class Leotiomycetes; order Helotiales; family Helotiaceae; genus Hymenotorrendiella; species Hymenotorrendiella dingleyae. The sequence goes on from QYAP01000290.1 coordinate 13,004, forward strand.
TTTATCGCCGAAACCACGCCGACTGGCGGCCGACATTCCGAACAATTGGAAAGCTCAATTACCCCTATGAGCTGCAGTATACTGCTTGCGCACTCCTTACTATCTTTGGATATCTGTAGTATGCTAAGCGAGTATCAATGTTGCAAAAGGTGGGGGGGCTGTATGCACATCCCAAGTGAGATTCGATTATATTCGGTAACCATATTTGGCAGAAGAGGACCAAGAGCCAATTCTTCAAATAATCAAGTTTGTAAGGCGGAGATGGAAAGAATAGTAAGGGGGTTGATAATTTGTGTAAGCGGGTGAGATCTTAAAGTTGGCCCAACTCCCAATTTTAACATCTCACACAAAGCTGCTTTAGTACAGCACACAAGAGGCGGTTCAAAAAGTAAACATGAGTAGAATGTGCTCTAATTGATTGATTCAGCTCCATGTACCCCGTATTAAAATGAGTCTTCTACCGAATCCGTTAAATAAAACAGAAAAGTAACACCACTGCTCAACTCAACTTAAAAAATTGCTTAAGCACTTGAGAAACTTGGTTTGTTGTGATCCAAGACAAAATCTACAAATGAAACACTCCCCTAGTATAAAAATCCAAAGCCAAGAACCACAAAAGCACTCTATAAAACACTCTGCTCATGCTAGCCAAGATCCAAAAGCTTCGAGATACATACGAACAGGATTTTAAATGTTCTCAGCGGGGTTCTCAGTATAGAAAAGGGCTACTGAGTGGCCAGTATCGGAGAACTGCGTGTATACAAGTCATGACAGAAGTTCCAAAAGATAGAGAAAGACACATGCCAACGAGGACAAAAGAAAACCAACTCAAATTTCGTATTCAAAGCTAACGTCGGTTCAAAGGAAAGATTCATAACGTCCAACACCGAAATCCAAACTCATCGTGTACGCAATTTCAATCCAAGAAAGACCCATCACAGTCATGACATCGACACAACCCAGTCTATACAAATTCCCCACCCCATACCCAAGGGGACATCTCAAGCCATTAATTTTCCAACCTTGAGTATTCAACCAATCCAATGCAGCAATTGTATACCAAAACAGCTTCCATTCGTTATCATCATTCCGCTGATCATCATTGAGCACGTTCAAGGTATCCAGTCCAAAACAATGATACTATCCCTCGCGGGCTTCTTCTCACCCCTTGCAAGCCACCGTTCATCCGAGCGTCGCTTCAAATAAATCTGCTTTACCCTCCCATCGCCCTCTGTTCTTGCGTCCAACAACTCCCATTGTAACTTTCGACCTGTACCAGACAAGTTCTTCCGTAATCCGCCAAATTTGTAACTGAGCGCAACTTCCACAATGCTCGGATCGGCAGGTACATCAAAAGTCGATTCCGTCTGCCCGAGATCAAAATCAATGCCGTGAGGATATTCTGCGATGCTGTAGCCATTTGAAATGACAAAGTTGTCTTTGAAGCGAAAGCGCTGCAGAATGCAATCCTCTCCACATGCTCCTGCCACCGTTTGCATTTTCGCTGGCTGAATATGGTGCCAGGACTTGTAATGGTGCAAACTCAGCGGTTGGCCTCCATTTTCATAGAAACCACATGTGTCGGAAAACTGATCCATCTGATTTAGAGATGGAAGATGCGTAAGTGATATTTCGCTCTTCTGATGTATGCAATTGTAAAGAAGCCGATCGCCTTGATCAGCATTTAGAAAGTATGATCCATCCTCTCGTTTCTCCAAACAGTTCGCCCCGGAAACCATCTTTGCAAGTGGTGCCGTTAGAAATATTCCAGCGCCGCCATATGCCATTGGCACATGATTGTTAAGCATCCAATCAACACGCTCCGTAAAAGTGCCAATGTAGTATGGTTTTCGGTAATCGTACTTGGACAAGGTGTGAACAAGTTCGGACATGTAGGGAAAAAAGGTATCGTCGTCAATAAGGGCAAAGTATTTACGCTGGTGGGCGCTGGGATGGTTGTATAACATCTGAACAAGATCCACGTATCGACCGGGCATATCGAGATCGGGGTTGGATGATATGACTGTTGCGTTTATGCCAACTGCTGAAAGGCGTTGTCGTGCGTCGTCAAGGTCATCATCGGGACCGGCTAACAGGGCAACAATCAAGCCAGCACCGTTTGAGTGTCCTTTTCCATCCGTGAGCCAGCGTTCGAAATCCTTGACAGGGCCCATAATATCGTCATTGAAACGCTTCAGTGTAGTGGAAACCCCGAAGAGTAAACTCGAAGCGTCGACGTCCGCAGGCCTCGATAAGCGCTTGACATGTGCATAGACAGGCTTGCCGTCGGGCAAGGGAGCGTTGTTTTTCAGGTTGACATCTATGAATTTGTCAGGAAGCAAGCTGCTATGGATCTCAGTGACCGAAGACCGCTCTCTTGCATCAGGAATATACTGGATAGTTCGGGCTCCATAGGTGATTTTGGGCCCGATGGACGCATTTTTGAGGACGTCTTCCACCCATGAGCTTGGTTCCAGATAGCGCTCATTGCTCGTTTGGGCCTTTGAAAGCGTTTGAAGAATTGGGAACCTAGTAGGGCGATATATTGAGATTGACGAACGAGGGAAAGTAGGATGGTAGTATAGAAGGAAAGTGAAGAAGAGGATGATGACAAGCAAGCGGAAAAGGATAGTTCGTGTTGGGCTACTACGTAGGACAACCATATCGGGCACAGAGAAAAGGTAAGTTTGAACCCAAAGAAAATGAATATAAGGAATGGAATCTCGCCGAGGCGCAGAAAGTGAAGGTCGCAGCTTGCAAAAGCGTGGAGTTTAGTAGGATGGTACAGCAGTTCATTCTCAAAGGGTGATTTCGATGCAAGAAACTGGAAGTGCAAGATGCATGTAACATTGCAGAAAGCCGTTGCCATCGTCACTTCCTGAACTCACTCTCCCGGGCGCACCATACCGTTAGGTGCAACAACGGGAGAATGCAGGAGCGATGAAAATAAAATGGCATACAATTCTTGGCGTACCGCATTTGGCCTGGCACAACGAGGCTAAAAACCGGATAGAAGACGCCGTATTAAATAGTTTAGAGCAGCCCGTTTTTAGCCTCGTTGTGCCAGGCCATTAGAGAGAATTGAGATTAATGGGAGACCTCCCGTGGACGAGCCTCTCCCGTTTCTGGAACCTCTATCATTGGACCCCTATTATTGTGCCAGAATATTTAAGAGAATGTATGTCAAAATGGAAGAGCTTCGAAAGCGGAACAGTTCTCCCATTCTAACCTTAATTCTTTCCCAGGGGTCTGGCACAATGAACTTCAAAATGGGAGAGAAAGGGTAGGCTCGTAAACAAATTATTACCGTAACTTGACCATTCTAACGTCTGCCATTGCAGTTGCATGCGCCTTCCCGGCATTGATCCTGGCCATGGTACATGTATGACACTTTACGCAAAGGCATCAATTTCTATTCCGAGACGTCGTGATATCGATACCAAAGGCACGCGTTTGAAAATTTGTGCTGTGCTTTGGAAATGAGGGGGGTTCGAAATGAGCCTTAAAACTTAGACTTCTAAGAGGGGCTTCGGAGGAGATTAACACGGGATGGTACGTAGTCGGTCCTACTACCTTCGCTTCGTACAACCCCAATTCCGGTTTTCAGCAAGGACTATGAAAACCAATTAATCATTGCCAGGAAACGGACGGGTTATTCTAAAATATGTGTAACAGAATTTTGTTCAATGTTGGAAGCTACTTACTTGGTCGGATCTATAGTTGAGCAAGCAACTTATGCAAATATATTAGATTCCGAAAGTCATATACGGTAATCTTACGTCCTTGGACTTCTCAAGAATCCTACCACACCACTACAGAATCCAACAAGATCGCCCAACCTGGCACCTTCTATCTCTTGACACTCTCGCCATTCTTTCAAAGCCTGTACTAGCCTTTGATCGTGGCTCACGGCGTCCATGTGTAATCTCAAAAAGACTGTCATCCAGGCTTGGACTAGTTCGTAGTCCCTTTTTTGCTTTAACCTACTCGTCAAAGCTTCAACAAAATTAACGAGCTCATCCGACTCTGATTCGAATCCTGGATCGAGCGAACGAATTTCAAGATCTGCCGCCGAAGGTGAGAGAGTCTTGAGATGGTTGATGAAGAGCGTGTCTAAATATGTTAGTGAATACATCTCCATGGAAAAGTATATACTTACAGTCTCCTGTTTCACTACCCCACCGTAGGGCAACCGTAAATGCCCCTTCGCCTGCAACACGATCCATCTTCATGATTCGGGAACGTTCCGCTACCGTATCGTCATTTTTCTTCTCTTCTACGCCCGCGACTACTGGCAAGGGCTTTTCCAATGATGGCAGGAAAAAAGGTGCCTTTTCTGGGACCTTTGGGGCCTCCGTTGGCTTGTTGCGCTGTTTGATGAGGTCTAAATGTAAGAGAGTTTGCCATCTGCTCTTCGGTATGAGACTGAGAGTCATCATATCGGCACTCAACTGGTCTATCGATGGTGCAGGAACAACATCTTCAGCGCTCTCATCTTCCTCCTCAAATGCACCATCAATAACCCCATGGCCACCTTCACCAGATGCCGTAGGTCCAGCGATCACGGCAACCTCATCCTCCGATATGTGCCTTGTTGGTACGTGAGTAAACAATGTTTTGTTGTTCCAGATGTTTACACCAATCTCGCCCTCGCAAGTTGTTGCTAGGAACTCTCCAGTTGCAGAGAACGCTAGTGCCGTACATGGAGTTTTCATTCGAATGGCATCAATCAGATGCCCTGTGGGAAGATCCCATACTCGTACAATGCAGTCGCTTGACGCGGCTATTATCCATCTCCCGTCACTGGAGAAACAGAAGTCGTTGATCACACCAGTACACCCCCACAGTTCTCGGATGGTCTTCTTGGTGTCGATATCCACAACTCTAATCGACAAATCATCGCTTGTAAGAGCTATCAGGTCATTAGGCGCATGGTATCGCATTCCTGTAATTGATGCCATTGGGTGCCAATTGATCTCATCAACCAGATTGCCGCTTCCAAAATCCCAAAATTTGATCTTGCCATCGAGCGAGCAACTAATTAGATGCTTGCTCAGAGAATCAACCACCAGACCAGTAACTGCTTTCGTATGTCTTCCTAAACCCATTGGGAACCGTTTCGTCGCTTTGGAATCTACCTCGACGGTTTCCAAAGCCTGAAGCTGTTCTAGCTTCACTTTACGAGCTTGGGCTGGTGTTAGCTTGGAGGGAAATCGTTTCCGGTGGAGCCCTGACTGTAGATTAAATGTGTCGATACCGCCATTCTCGGAGCCCACAGCAGCAAACGTTCCGCAAGGGCTTATCCCAACGCTGCTGACATAGGCCCCATCGCCTGTCTCAAAAGCCCACCGTCCAGCCTTCTTTCGGCCCCAAAACCAAGTTCGAGCAAATTTATCTTCCTTGTGGCCTGTGACCACACTTTCCCATCCCGTAACTCCGCTAAGCGTGGCATCTGTCGCCTTCTTTTCCCGCTGATTCCCTTTCTGCCATATTGCTCCAGTTCCTGGATTCGCTCCCATGCCACCATCACGGTTGAGTGACATGGCAAGACATGTAATCTCTGGAGCCTTTAAATCCTCTAACGTTGTGCTAGGCTCATTGGCGAGTGATACATTTGCCAATATACCCAGCTTTTTTGCTTTCTTTCTGATATTGCCCTGACTGAGCTCTGTGCTTTGGCCATCTCTGCGTAAACTCCATCCCCAAAGACTGCGATCTTGACCCGCACTAAGCAGCCATTTCCCTCCCGCATCCGCTCCATCAGAATCTGTTGGGAGAAATAGCAATTTGGAGACGGGTGCAGCATGCCCGCTTCTAATATGTAGAATTCGAGGTATTGGAGAATACGGTGTTTCGTCAAAGAGCCAGGATTTCAAAGAATTATCAAGACCACTCGTAACAATTACTGGCTGTCCTGGAAGAAATTCCACTTTACTCACCCCCCCTCCAATCGTCGCATTGGCGTTTAGCGGTGGATTGTGAGCTCCACGAAGAACTCCCATTACTCTCCCACCACCATTGAGGTCCCAGAAGGTCACATCGCCATTTTCAGGTCCAGCTGTGGCCATCACGCCCGGTTTCCTCCCATCTTCGCCGGCGCCGAGACTATCTGCTCGGAAGGAGATTGAAGTTACTACAGATCCAGATTGTCCAGAATTCAACTGAATTATCGCTTTGTCGGTCCTTATATCGTGGATTGTTAAAGGACCCTCCGAGTAAGCGATCGCCAGTAATGACAGAGCTGGTGTTGGCTGTAATGTCGTAACACTACCACAGTTCGCTGATGGTGGCAATATTGTATATATGAGCTTTCCAGAACTTACGTTCCAAATCTCTACACTGCCATCCTTTCTTCCGGCGAAAATTTTGTTCAGATATGTCGGCATATTGCTAATCCCCCCAGTAAGTTCGTTGCCGCCCTTTTGTGTCGCGGTTGGGTATAGGGTAGTATAATGCTCATATGTAGCCGATTTCCAAATCTCGATTCGAGTAGTACAGCATCCTACAATCCATGTGCCAAAAATGAGTATTTGCTTGACTGGTTCTGCGAGGTCGGCGGGTAAATCTAGTCGCGCGATTTCTTTTCCCCTCTGAAAGACAGAAACACCCTGCGATGAATCTGGGATCGCCCCTCCCCAGGCCGCAAAAACTCGATTCTTCCATGCTGTCGTGGCCGTAATGTCTTCTGGTGTTTGTGGCCGAGTCAGGAAGACCAGATTTAAACCGCGCTTGAGATCATATGTTTGTAGGCAACGTCCTACAGACGTGGTAATTTGGAAGGTAGTTTTGCCCAAGGGAATCGAAGTGAAAGGTACCGGCGTCGAAGATACTAATCCGATTGTCTGCGAATGTCAATGAGTGTTTTGAAAATCTTGAGTGGCGCATGGCATGCTTACTCGGAACGGTGTAAATATTCTTGATTCTCGATGTGCGCTGCGATGCGATTCTACCCCATTGAGCTTCTGCCTTTTTGCGATGGGCCCGTCGTGGGCAGTCTGGGTGATGGTGGAAGGCATTTTTGTCGTAGTCTGCGAGGCAGGAAAAGAAATCAGATCAAACCATACAGTATGAAAGCGTGGACGTCAAATCAACCTCTATGGATGAATTGGGTACTTTTTTTCTGTGTTACGCCGTTTTTGCGGGCGCATTTTTTTCCAGCCGAAAGACCCTTGCGCCACGTGGGGTGCTGGCTGAGCTGATTTGGGCGTTGAAACCCCAAACTCCACGACGTCCTCCCACCTCCATATGTAAACATACTTTCTGAGCTCTGCATGTATCGATATTGGCCCTTCAAGAATGGTCTGCTTGTACACGGCCTTTTTGCCCAGCTGGGTGGACACCCAGGGCCATATTTTGCTTTCTGTACAACTGCCCGCCGGGCCAGCTGCCCCTCCACCAGCTCCTGTGGCATGACCACTGAACTCAGTACATAAGGACCCTTGGAATGCGACTGTGCTGATGGAGGGGAGGGCTGCTCTTTCCCTCCACCCCTTTAAACTCAACTGCGGGCTTGGGATTCGTCTTCTCACTTCCGTCTTTCTTCACCTAAATTATAGCACTCACCTCGCCAGATGCTGTTGTGAAAGCGGCCACCGACCGCCAACTTTGGACGCTGGTCCCCATAGCCATAGCGGCCATGGCAGGCTCAGATGGAGCTAGCAGCCCACCATCCGTAACAGCGCAAACACTGGTTCCTGCAGTGGAGGTCGCTGCTCCAGGAGAGGACCTTGGAAATTCAACTGCTGCGGCTTCGACGCTTCGCCCTAATATTAAGACGCGGCCCGTCTCCAGCAGCCTTCTCCCTGTCTCGAGTTTGAATATTGCGTCAAGTAGAAAAGGCCGGTACGCGGGCACAGAGACGACTCCAACCCATTCTGAACGAGCGAGTATTTCTATGCCACCTCCCTCCTTTCCACGATTACGAACTTCTTCCTCATATAGCACAAAATCCAGTGCCGCCGATTCTTGGAGACAAGGAGTCAATCCCGGAAGCCGGCGTTCGAGCAGAGAAGACATCGCAGTAGAAGAAATCGAAACGCCCAAGTTATCACCAAGAATATCAGAATTTATGGCGGACGATCCTAAATCCCCCCAGCTCCCAGAGGCTGCCCTTCGGTCGCCGCCGTCCATATCAGACATTGAAACAAAGCGCATGTCGGTGTCGTCCATGTACTCTTTGAGCTCTGCAAGAGCAGGTGGCGGCGCACCGAGCTCTGCCGCATCTGCAAATGGTTCAGAGGCTGGAACGAATGCTAGAACACCTTCTGGGACTCTGTCACCTACAAAATCTATGACCTCGCCTGCAGAAACGTCCACCTCAGCCGTATCCATCACAACCTCTTCATCGAATCAATTCAACAACAACGGGTCCTCGAACGGCCATTCCCTCACGCCAAGAGAGACCCCGTCCCATGCTTCCGATATTGCAAAACGAAATGCTGCGCAAAGGGGAGAGGGCATAGCCAGACCAGATATACCTACTCGATCGCGAAGTCGTGCAAAGAGACGGTTTAGTGGAAGTACCGCCGCTAGTAGCCACAGCCCAAGCAGCGATAGGGGCGATAGAATGTATCAATCAAGAAAAGACGTCGATATCAAGCCTGCACCGTGGGGCATCATTGGCGTCTGCGCCCTGGATGTGAAAGCTCGAAGCAAACCTAGCCGGAACATCTTGAATAGGCTGATTAACAACAAAGAATTCGAAGTCAAGGTCTTTGGAGACAAGGTGATCCTGGACGAAGACATTGAGAACTGGCCCATTTGTGACTATTTGATCTCTTTCTATTCGGACGGATTTCCACTTGACAAAGCTATTGCCTATGTCAAAGCGCGAAAGCCCTTTTGTGTCAATGATGTTCCTATGCAGAAGATTCTTTGGGATAGAAGAGTTTGCTTGATGATCTTGGATAAAATCAATGTGCCAACACCAAGACGAGTCGAGGTTAATCGAGATGGCGGACCAAGTTTGTTAACACCAGAGTTAGCCGTACATCTGAAGGAGACAACTGGTGTTGTTCTGGAGGGGCCGGAGGATGGGACAGGTGGACAAACTCCTCCCCCTAGAAAGGTTGAACTCATAGAAGACGGCGATGTCCTGAGCGTTGATGGTGTACTTCTCAAGAAACCTTTTGTTGAAAAGCCTATCAGTGGAGAGGATCACAACATATGCATCTACTACCCCAAAAGTCAAGGTGGGGGCGCTCGAAAGCTTTTCCGGAAAATCGGCAACAAGAGCTCAGAAAGAGTTGAGGGGATGAACATTCCTCGAGCAATTCTGGAACCAAATAGCAGCTACCTTTACGAAAGGTTCATGCATGTCGATAATGCCGAGGATGTCAAGGCATATACCGTTGGCCCCAATTTCTGCCACGCTGAAACTCGCAAATCTCCTGTTGTCGATGGACTTGTTCGACGCAATACCCACGGGAAAGAGATCCGATATATCACAAGCCTCTCAAAGGAAGAAGCTGTCATGGCAAGCCGAATTGCCGTCAGTTTTGGGCAAAGAGTGTGTGGATTTGACCTTCTTCGAGCTGAGGGAAAGAGCTATGTTATCGATGTCAATGGCTGGAGTTTTGTGAAAGACAATGACGAGTATTACGATCAGTGCGCTCGCATCTTAAGAGAAATGTTTATTCGAGAAAAATCTCGGCAGCTAGGAATCCCTGTGGACAATAGCACATCCCAGTCAAACACCCCCGACGTCAATACAAGCCCTCCCATTTCCAGGGCATCAACTTTCAAGCCTCATCATTCGTCAACAATACACAACATTCTTTCGAAATCCCCCAGTATATCGAAGCTACATTCAATTCATAGGAAGCATACTGTAAGCAGCTCTCCCGATGCGTCAAGTATGCCCACGCCCAAAACCAGCCCTCCACATGGACCTGAGAAGAGCACAGGCTTGCCACAAGTACCGCCAACGCCATTTCTTCCTCCGCCTGCTATAGAAACGCCGTCCACAAGTCTACCATCCACAGGCCCTTCAACAGTGTCCTCCACTCCAGCTCGAGGATCAACTAATGAGAAAGATTTGATGCCTCCTCCAGCTCCAAAGCACACGTGGAAACTGAAAGGGATGGTCTCCGTAATTCGACATGCTGACCGTACACCAAAGCAAAAATACAAATTCACCTTTCATACCAAACCATTTGTCGATTTACTCAAAGGCCATCAAGAAGAGGTTCTACTGACTGGAGAAGCTGCCCTAGATAGCGTGATTGTTGCAGTTGATATCGCAAAGCAGGAAGGAATCGAGGATAAGCAGAAGCTAAGAACCTTGAGAAGCGTTCTTGTGAAGAAGGGTGGATGGGCTGGAACAAAAGTCCAAATAAAGCCCATGTTCAGAAAAAAGAAGACCGAAGATGTCCTACCAACTATTGCAGATACCGCCGAAGCCAAATTCCCAGGTCCTCCAGCAGGTGAATCCACGAAAGACCGCGTAAAAGAACTTTCCAAGGAAGAGAGCGACGGAGGCGACGGAAGTGATGTCAGGAGATCTCCTACAAGAAGCGACTCTTTGTCTGGTGTTACTCTATCTCGCATAACTGCAGTAGAGAACAGCCTGGTCTTGGACAAGTTGCAGCTTATTGTGAAATGGGGTGGCGAGCCAACGCATTCCGCTAGATATCAATCTCAAGAACTCGGCGAGCAGATGAGAAATGATCTTATGTTAATGAATAGAGAGGTCCTCGACGAGGTCCATGTTTTCAGCAGCTCGGAGAGACGAGTGACAACCAGTGCGCAGATTTTTGCGTCCGCATTTATCGATCAGAAACACCTCCCAGACGATTTTATTACCGTCAGAAAGGATTTGTTAGATGATTCAAATGCCGCTAAGGATGAGATGGATAAGGTCAAGAAGAAGCTCAAGACCTTGCTCAGACAAGGAACTGAGGCACCGCCTCAATTTGCGTGGCCTACCAACATGCCTGAGCCTTCTATCGTACAAGCTTATGTTGTCCAGTTGATGAAATTCCATCGCAGAGTTATGCGCCATAACTATGGCAAACTATATGGAGGAGCATCAACCTCGCTTAACGCTATTGCAAATCCAGGCGATAAAGATTCTTCTTCGGCTAGTTCTGCCATGTCACAAGCAACTGCCACAACTAGCATCCAGTCTCGTTGGTGTTGTAATGAGGACGCCGAGTTGTTTAAAGAAAGATGGGAAAAGTTGTTTGCCGAATTTTGCGACGGCGACAAGGTGGACCCGAGTAAAATATCGGAGCTGTATGACACGATGAAGTTCGATGCTCTACATAATCGCCAGTTCTTGGAATGGGTTTTCACCCCCAGCAAAAGTATTCTAGAAGAGGAAGAGGACGCTCTTGCTGCGGAGTCAAAGGGAATAGAAAAACAGCCGAGGATGTCGGAAGATATTTCGATTGAGAAACAAACGGTACCGATGGAAAAAGCAGACACGAATAAGAGCCACCGCAGCATTTTCCGACGACGTGCATCGATTATGGTTGGAGGGAAGGCAGGGGATGAACAGCCCGAGCAATACTTCAATCTGTTCACTGGAAGTAGCCAGACGAAAGCCAAAACCGACGCCCGTCTCGAAAAGCTAAGAGAATTGTACAAGCTTGCTAAAGTTCTCTTTGACTTTATTTGCCCTCAGGAATACGGAATTACTGACCACGAAAAACTGGAAATTGGGCTTCTCACCTCACTTCCTTTGCTTAAGGTATTTTTGGGGCACTATCACGAACGCAAATGCTAATCTTTGCAGGAAATCGTACAAGATCTCGAAGAAATGCAGGCTTCAGACGATGCAAAGTCTTTCATTTATTTCACTAAAGAGTCGCACATTTACACTCTGCTCAATTGTATTCTTGAGGGTGGCATTGAAACCAAAATCAAACGAAGCGCGATTCCGGAGCTCGACTATCTTTCCCAGATCTGTTTCGAGTTGTATGAATCCGAGAACAAGACGCCACATGATGCACCTCCAGGAGATGTTGCCAAGTATGCATACTCAATACGTATTAGCATCAGCCCTGGTTGCCACACATTTGATCCACTCGATGTACAACTAGATAGCAAGCATTGTATCAGCTGTGCCCAAAGACGAAGTTTAACAGCTCACGCCGATTGGAAAAAGGTCATCGAGACTTTGAGAGCAAAGTTCCACCAGTATGGCTTCCCAGATGCACTTCAATGATTATCATGCTGATGTATTAATGCAGAGTCAAGCTTCCGAAGTCATTCTTAGCAGTAAATCTGAGCGAGTCACATAGTTTCCACAAGAAAGACGAATCAGAGGAAAACCAGCGGCTGCCTGATGCCGATGACGACTCTATTTTGGTCCCTATCTCATCCGACTCCACGCCAATCATAGGGACACCAAACTACTGATCTGATCAACCCGATCGACCTTTGGATTTCATAGGAAATTTCCTGTCATTCCATGATACCCTACACCGTCTTTCAATATCCACTCGGTTTATATGTATGTGTCGGAGTCGGGCTCCCATTCCGAGACAGCACACCGCTAATCGGCTGCGAGCCGAGGGGCATGGAGATGATGTATCGCTTTTTGGCTTCGCTTCCTTTTTTCGGGTTCGTGCAATGATGCCCAATTTGCCTGGCTTATTGCCCCTCTTGGGATATCGCGATTGTCAGCTGGATATGTACGGTCATGCAAGAAGTGTTGGGTAGATGTGCTGCAAAGGCGTTGGAGATGCTCCGGAACCGGGATGTTGTTGTTGTTTTCGTTGGCGCGTGCATGGCTGGATGAAATGGCTTAGACGTGAAATGAAAATGACATGATACAATGCAATAGACAGACATGCTGTAGTTATTACGTAGAGAATTCATAACCAAACGGCTTATGCCGAAGGAAGGGAATGTTTTATCGTGTGGTGCTTCCCCCCTGCTGTTTATCTTCCACGCACAAATATGCATCCTTTGAAAACCCACATCTCCACAAAGATAGCTATGTGCTTACTTGGGGAGCAAAGCTAGGTACTGTTGGAAATTACTTTCATACCGCATTAATTAGGTTATAAGCCTATGATACCCCAGTGTAAATCCTATTATCTTAGAAGTAAAAGATAGAACAACGATTAGAATAAGAGAATTACTAGACGATAAGTGCACCTCTTCTGTTTTAGCTTTCATTTGTTATGATAATCTAGTATAATAAGCCGTAAACTAGGGGGGAGGGGCCCAAATTTATCCGGGGAGCAATGACAGGGTAGGCTGAGGAGAATAAGAACGAGATGAAATAGTTGAAACTTTAACTGGGTAGTTGTATGGTTGGATTTGGGATTTAGAGAAGGGTGTACAAGATAGTGGTGTTGTGGAATGGATGTATATTCTTTCGCTTAAATGAAACGGATAACTACACTACAATACAGTATATACTGGTAGATTCTCGATAGCTGGTTTTATTATCGTCTATGATTTTATGACTAACGAGTTGAAATGATATAGCGATATCGCTTTACATAGCGGGGATGTAGTGCTAGAATAACACTAGGAGCAGTTCAAGCTCTCGCTTCGCGTCGCCCCTTGAAAGGAGTGAGAAACTTATATCACGGATACAATAGACTTCAACACGAACTTCAACTCCAATCACAGTATTCACAGCACTCGTAATAATAACAGAATCCACTTCAGATTTCCGTTCTTGAACGATAAAGAGGGACAACTTTTTGCTATCCTTTTATTCCTTCCTTCGCTCTTAGATGTGTACAAGGACAAAATATCACGTATAGAAAGCAATGTTCTGGGCGCGTTGCCGTTGTCTTTCCAGGTAAGAACCCCATGTTCTCGCTCCAAACATTCTGCTTGATACGTTATGAGTATATACGGATTGAGGAATTCTCGGTAGCTGAAGGTATGGCACTTCCTCGCTACTCGTGACTTGTCAACTATTCTGTCTGTCTTCTTTAACGAGGATATACTTAGCGCTCCAGCCAAGGATTGCAAATCGGTGATGTCTTGAACATTCTTGAGCCCAAAGGGCCGGGTCGAGGGAGCTCATACGATTTCCTTGAAACCCACCGTGGGGGACACGCCGTCCCTCGCAATAAGCTTACAGTAGCTACTCTCACGGCAAAGCAGAAACCCTATGCAGTACAACCAAAGAGCTGGGACCCGTACACTTGACATAAGACCAACCGTCATTGTAAATTTCCATTGGACGAAACGACCACTAGGCCTCCCCACGTTGCTTCTGGAACAACGACGAATACCTGCTGGTGATGAATGTAATCTTGCAAAAAAGGGCGGTTACAAGAAAGGGGAGTTCCAAAGTACGACAACCGAGGCGTGGCATGAATGGACGAGAAGACGTAATGAGGAAATAGGGTACTTATGGCATGGCTTACGGAGGTATAGCTTAAGCCAAAGGAATAGGATGCAACCCAACCAAAGGGCTCGCTCTTTAAGGGTGAGCGAGGGAGGCGAGGCGGACGAGGCGCTGTAACTTCCCTTGTTAGTCGGTAAGACAGTAGCTTTCTCTTATAGCTTCCCACACTCCGGGATCAACAGCTGGTGCCATTCGATCAGGCCAGCAACGGTAAGTTACCTTCGGCCAAATCCCAGATAATGGTGGTCTTGTGTGACTTCAACGCTCGGTGTGCCCTCTCTATCCGTCGTCGTATCCACATGAGGGCATGTGATGATTGCCAGCTCTGTAGCTTATTTCTCCCTTGGAATTCTGCCGATTTCGGTAGTATTTGCGACAACATCAGCACACAAGCAAGAAATTTCTCCACGAACAACTCCTACTTTTATCATGGATCTTGCTTCTAGAAGGAGCAAACGCTGGCTATCCATGTTACTACAGGTTAGAAACTTGAACCAAGTGCCACGGCTACATATCCTCTGAGATAAATCTTCAGTGATAGTTTGCTGCCAACGATCGGGTTCCGGAGCAGCAGAGGTGGGTGTTAACGCGGTACGTAAGCTCGCGAATCATAACTTACCACGCCATATAATGCCATGGTATCCTTCCACAACACGATGCTGGACCATGGTAATATTTCGTTCGGATCATAAAATCGATATCAGCCGGACATAAGGACCATAATACAGGTCGAAATGAGACACCAAGACGACCTTGTCAAGCGGGAATGTTTTCCTTGGACAGCATTCGGACTAGATAGTTCCGATTTCTAGTAGGGTGCATACTTGAGATGCCTGAGAGATGCCTTGGTGTGGAGGATCGGAGATTTTGGATTCGGGCTATACTTGAACGCATACGAGAAATTTCGATGGTCGTGAATGCCATAGCGAGACCTGATCGTGGCTTGCTTGCAAGTGTTGCAGTGTCGCAGGCTTTGAATCGCGTTGAATATACTATCACAGGAAAGAGGTATACCCACCGGCTTTGTCTGCCGAATTTTGGCTTGCTAAAGATTGACCTGACCCAAAAATATAACCCCGCTTTCATGGAACGAGAGTGATACTTGAGGTTAAAACCTATAGCTGGGAAGGAAAGTCGGCTTTGTAGGGAGTCAAGTGACATGCGTACATACCCATGGGATTTCTGTCTTGTGGTTTGCGCAATGGTTTGCAAGAGGGGGGTGACTGAGGTAAGGTTGAAACCGGCCTACTCGCCATTTGATATAATGCAAGCTTCAGTATCGGGGGGCGTAGATTGTTGGAAGTCACTTTACTAAGCTGGCATGGCCGCGCAGAGCATCTTCTATGTGTCAGCGTCAATCTTCCCAAGAGGGCCAACTTTCCTTTGTGGAGCGAGGAGGAGGACGAGCACGCCGAAGGATGCAATCATAGCTGCTTGTTGTGAAGGCAATATGCATTTTCTAAACTTCCTTGTCCATAAGTGCTTGGTCGTTCAGAGGCCGTTCGAGCCACATGGTTAGCGAGCCACATAGTCGGATTGAAGGAATATGGAGTTACTATGAGGGGTAAGCTATAAAGTCTTTTTAGCTTCGGATAATACCGTCCAGTCGCTAGATCATGAAGGGGGTTCTGAAATCCTGCTCAGCGAATATTGAGTTGGATTTTAAGATTGGCCATACGGCATCTCGTTGTCATAGATACGGGCAAGGTATTATATGCCGAAACTCGTGAAAATGGAAATTCTCCATCCCAACGGCGCATCGTGCGCATCATTGCTTTGTTTGATCGTCCACCCCCCTTGATCTCATCATGTTCGCATAATTGATGCGCGAGGGGTAGCAATGGCAGAAGCTTGTGCAACCCAGCGATCATGACGATGCAGTGCCTTTGCAGGCCAAGAAGGAGAAAGCTAAAACTATCTACCTTGCAAAAAACGAGCTTTCTCGCAACCCATTTCGCATCGGTCGCCCTGAAATTACAGTATGAACTAGAAAGTAGAAGAAAAGCCAAGCCAATCTAGAGATGCGAGGCAGTCGAACACAAGATTGAGAGCCTATATAGTAGTGATGGAAAATCGACGAAAAGTGCTAGAAGGCATGGTAGACGACAGGGGGGTCCAGTATCTCGCATGCAGGAAGGCAAAAAGGGGGGAGAACGCCAAGCGGATTGCAAGGTTAACAGGACACGGGCTCATGGTTCGTGCACGTCAAAATTTTACAGCCGTAGACCCAGAAGCTCTCGATGTCAACGTTCGGCGCTTAGAGCAAGATTTCCCCACTGTGTTCCATGAATTTTGGTCTGATTCGTGGGCTTGCTTCGTAGAACAGCAAATAGGAATCGTACCTTGTCTTGACCGTCTCCGCTACGCCAGTCGGCCAAGACCCTTGGGGGCCAAAATTCCACGATTCGAAGGATTGGTATCTCAAAGCAGATTATGACCGAGGGCCTTGATACAGCACTGCAGCTTCATGGGCCGAGGAAAGCACACTTCCAGAAGTAGCGGCCTGCATAGTTCCATACGCGTCTCAGATTTGGTGGCGTTTCCCTCCCGGAGAAATTTATGATAGAAAGGTATGTTGGACTCGAAAAAGGGTTGCTCTCCTAGGTTGTCGGCCAGGGCTTTTTGCTTTTTGCTGCGAGCGCTTTAGACGCAATCCCGTTTTCTTAAGCGCTGGCTAGATGATGCTGTACGAGTGGTGGCTGAAAATAGTCGGCCAGTGACCCGGTTGACGGTTAAGCAGCTACAGGCAATCGGTATGAATGATGTAGCCCGATACCATAGAGACCTAGCATATTGTTCTTGCAAACGCAGCCTCAAACCCTTTCTGTTGTCAAATGGTGCATATGACCGTGAATCAAACAACTATCAATGAAGTTCTCAGCAATTTGTCACACTGTCTGCTACTGCTTGATGCTTTGATAGGTTTAAGAAAGGCCCAGCCAGATCCGGACATGTGCCATTGATAATGTTGTTCCACATCCCGTAATTTCCGAGGATTCTTCTTCGGGTTTAATGACAACGACGAAAGGCGGCATCCAAGAAAGGAGGAGAAGAGAGGTTTGCGTTGGGACCAGACAGGCCTCGGAAAATAACAATGGTTGGCCCTTGTTGATGCAGTATACATTTGGTGTTGGGTGCAGTAGCGTGGTGTGGCAGCAAGGGGATGCGGTTGGGTAGTGGGGACGATACCCCGGGCGGGAGCAGGCGCAGAACCACCTATACCGAGGCGGAAGAGGAAGAGGGGTCGTGCAAGGAGCTAGATCGGCATGAACTGTTTGGAAAGCTCTCATGAGTAACCCTAGAGTCTCGTTTCCCTCGTTCTGGCGTCCAATCTGAGCCAATATCGCACAACATGCAAGCCTGGTCAGACGATGAGGTAAGTTTAGAACTTCAAGCGCAGCCAACACTCGAGAAGGAGTCTCACAGCAGCATCCACGATAGATGCCTATAAGCGGGGTGTAACGGTGCAAGCTACAGCTGACGACAATGGAGGAGCGTGGATCTACCCTCGGGCCTTGCCGTGTTAGCTGTAAAGAATCATCCCAATGACATCGGCGTCGTTGGCCGTGGCCGCTTGTCCATACAACTGGATAGTTAAGAGCCATTTCCAAGATATCTTTCCAACTGGTTTCCAGGATTTGACGCTGGTAAGCTTAGTACGGTATCAAAGCAGGAAGTAAGCTATACTCCCTTGGGCCACTGAATTCTTTGAGGTTGGATGTTCTGCGTTCTAGCGTCGCTGTCCTGTTCAGTATTGTAGTGATAAATTGAGCAAAAGAAGCTTTTTCATGATTTGCTTAGTCTCGTGTATGTACATTCGTACGATTGATTGCAAGAGCAATGAGGCTCAGGCTGTAGAGTGAGGCAATATTAGTGCGTGTTGAGGAGGGGCAGGTCTCTCTAGAACGCTATCTTTACCGTCGTGATTGGTTTAAAGCACCACCTCTATCTCTTCCCTTTTTGACCTCCGTTCTCTCTTACAGGTCTCGCACAATAAGGGTCGAAATAAGAGAGGTCCTGGAGACGGGAAGCTCTCCCATTCGACCACAATTATCTTTGAAAATCCGGCACAATGAGGTTGAAGACGAGAAAGGGGTGGTGCTCTCAACCAACTAAGGCGGTATTCAGAAATCCTGGAAAGCATTTCCCACAGCAGTTGCTCGAGTGGTAAGACTGGCTTGCAACTCTTCTCTTACTGGTGCTCTAAGTTTGGTGGCTAGCTCTTAACCGTCAGAAAGTATTGTGCTGCCGGCACCATCAAACTCTTGAGCATACCAGCTCTTCAACCTGGTCCGGAGCTCCGCTTTAACGGAAGATTCGAGGAAACATGGAGACGTGAAAGCCGTAACTGGCTTAAGCTTTCTTGTTTCGTGGAAATGTATATTTGCTGAGGTTCTCTGGATGAGAATGTTTTGACGGCCAGATGTTGCGAGCTTTGTGTTTAGACGCCAGCGGTCATAGGCTGCTCGAATAACACTTGCCGAGTAGTGGATTCGTGAAGATGGAGAGATATCCGTGCCGGGAGTGGCCCTCTGTGCTTGCAACGACCCGCTAGCTTGCAGACCCAGAATCCAATGAGAAGGTAAACAGAGTGTGGCCGAGTCTCATCTGCGACGAGGGGGTTGAGGGCGATGATTGAGGGGAACAATCGTGGGGACAGCTCCGCGATTGTGGATACCGTACTTTATCGCACCGGAGCTTTCTGAGGCAGGGCATGCGGCGTAAAGATTGTTCTTTGGTCTGCTTTCGCTGGGGGCATTCAGGAATGGCTCTAGCAAGAGGGCCTGGTCGTTTCCCCGTAGTTTCTCCCAAGACAGGAAAATAAGCCATATCATCGATGTTCAGAAAGCAAACTCGGTTGTTCTGGTATGGTCGTCGTGGTCGTCAGAACACCAACGCGATGCTTACCAAAAGAGCCGGCAAGGGCGTCGTCGGCGGTGTAGTTGGATACAGTAGACTACCGGTAGCATACTGGCGACGACGTCTGACTTGGTGGTCTCGTTCATGGTAGAAGAGTCCGTAGTGGTGGTCAGATGCATGCGCGCTGTACTGATCTGATCCTCTGGGAGCCTTTTGCAGCCTGAGGTGGAGATGATGTCGATTGATGTCGAAACACCATTGCGGCGACCGTCTGCTGTTGCCTTTGGCTCACGGCAGGCAAGGTTGAAGGCCCTATGTATCCTGGCCTGCAGCTGCAGATTTGACAGCGGCGGCAGGGATTCGACTTGACCAGGGCGGGGCAACCTGCAGGCAATGCGCCCTCACCAAGTTTTCAGATGAGGGCAACTCTCCCCCAACTCTCCCCCCTGGACCTGAGCAAGTAGGCGAGCGAGCACGGTGCCACGAGGAGATAGCCAACTACATCCTTACAGCCTCATCCATCATAGCCTGCGGAAACCAATAATAACCATAAATGTAGTGCCCCTTTTTGACCTTCGTATCCTTAAACGCTCTTAACTCTCCGTTGTTAAAGTGCAATCGCTAGCCTACCCTGCTATATTCGGTACTTTGGCCGTCGGTAGGTACTTCCGGCCAAAGTACCAAGCCACGGTAGGTACCTGAGTCCTGACGTACTCCGTACGCTTTCCTGTTACTATTCGCAGGCCCGGTTGATGGCTGATCTACCTCGTGGATTTCTGATTGACATATGACCTGCCCAATTTCTTTTTTCCCCCTATGTAGGGACCAAACAGATGCCTTGCCGTAAAAAACGTACTGTACGCTCTGGGGAGGCCGCGATAGATATCGTTGGACGGCTCCCATACGTTCCTCTGTACTTGAGTGGTGGGATATGTAAAGTACTGGTGGCGGCGCTCTCTTCCTCTCCTGACCGCCAATCGAGCACGCGGTACGAATTTCTGTACAGTACAGTACGTACAGCATCCTCGGATGACCTTCCGGCGGCCCAGGTGCAGAATGCCCTAACTATTTCCCCCTGGCTTTCACGATTACCGGTCGAAGGCATCTCGATGATATCGGACGACGTCAGATTTGAGAGACTAGAGCGCGCGCTGTCAATGCACCCCACGTCTGGGTCGGTGGTTCTGGCGATGATGCGGCGGTTCAGCTCTGTCCGGCCACCTCTTTCGAACATCCAGGCGAGTCCAGTGACTGATTTTAGTACCACCGGAGAGCAGAAGGACGATCCTTCCCTGACATCTTACCAGAGTTGACTGTCATCATGCTGGCCAGCCTGGCCCTCGTCGAGTCGTCGCAGCTGTCATGCCCGCGAAATGGCGAGTACGGTAGACGAGGAGTTGGAAGCCACGATGCGATGCGATATTGGAGAAGGGAGAAGGGTTGTGCGGTGAAAAAGTAGCTGCGGTGTGCAAAGCGGAGATGATGATATCTATGATCACATTTCGTTCCAGCGTATATCAAGCCACCATCGAGGCCACCGCCACTTTGGTTCTTGGGTGGTTTCAGGCGTGTGCGCCAGTCAATCACACGAGGCACGGGCGAGATCTCCAATCCAGCCCACCCCGCCAACATATCAAACTGAGCACCGCCAAAATTCGAGTGAGGTAGGTGTAGGTGAGTAGTTATTCGAACCAAGCAAGCCATGATGCCGTTTCTCCAGCCTATTTCTCCCCCGTATTTCTCCATCTGTGAACGAGGACATCCCAAAAAGGAAATGCCATTCCTCGGCTGCTCCCGGTTCGGCGCGAAAAAGGAGCCAGGATGTTGGGTGATTGATATGCAGAAAAGGACGACGGGCACAACCTGCTGAACTCCTCTTTCGCTTCTGCTTCCTCCCCCCCCTTCATCGACGATGCCGCACTCTGCTGTACTTGGCTCTTATTTTGTCCCTCATGGCGTCAAGGCTAGCATGACCGCGTCGCTCGCTCGTTCCGTGACGGTGTGTCGGCCCTACAGTGCTCGATCTGGTACCTTACGGTAGGGTACATTGGAAGTGTACACAACAGGGTGTTCTCCATGGAAGCCACGCTTTCTCCATGGTCAGGGAGAGTTCTGCCCTAGGAATTCGCTCAATACCCTGCCCGACGTGATGATAATGGTAGTCTACGGTACGTTGGAAAGCCGGAACCAACGGATTTAGGGTAGCCACGACGCCGGTTGGCCGTTGCAAACGTTGATGCTATTGAGCCCAAGCTCCTGCCCAAGCTCGCGCCCAAGCCAAGAGCCAACGCTCAACATCAACATCAACATGCCAAACAGCTACAGCTACGGAGCATAACATAGCAGAAAACAGCACAAGAGCGGCAGAGAGAGAGAAGCAAGCACCCTTGAACCCACCCAAAGCCAAAACTATCATAGAGCCCTCCATGGCCCTCATACCCGGTACGCTAGTCTACCGGTACACTCCATGATTTCCAGCCAGACCCCTGAGCACATCACATCTGCTCCACCCTCCCACAACTCCCCTAACTCCCCTATTCCAATCCCCATTCGAGCTTGGGTCGAACTCCCTTCCTCTTGTCCCCCCGGTCTCGGGCTCGGCCTGGCCTGTCCTATCCTATCCTATCCTGTCCATTCAAACTCCTGTCAATTCAGACCCTGCAATTATCCATCTTCTGCTCCGCTCCATTTCAGGCCCGTTGCCGACTCATCAAAACCGGTAAGTATCCGCCGTCGACCAACATGGCAATCATCATCTCCTCTTCGTAACTACCCGCCCATACATATACCTGCGTCTGTTACCGATCCGCTGCCAGTCCGTGATGAAGCCAGTTTGCTAAGTCCTCTACTACTATTCGTTGAAGCGCAACTCGCTCCCCTACATGCCATTGGATTGGATAGAGGGCATAAGTGGGTTTGCCAGCAGGGACTGGATACTTGATATAAAAAGTGCTTGCTTCCCACTTTGTTGGCATTATTAAAAAAAACAGTGGTGCATCATCGAATCTTGGTTCTCGAGTTTTGGGGGACATACGGTCATTCACCTTTGCGGCCGTTCGAACTTACACCCACTCCCACTACAGTTTGCTTCCATTTCACCTAGCTATCCGGGTTCTCGATTTCTTCCTACAACACCACGACACATACAACTTCCACACAGGCCTCAGTCCAACGTCCAAGGAGCTAACTAGTAAGTCTTTGATTTGTTCTACAATCTGCGACCCTTCCTGCCTGGCTCTGCTAACCTTTTCAAGCTCTTCTCGCTCCAGCGCACTTGCTCAACTTGCCTTCACACACGATCACCCACAGCTCCTTTGAAACGCATCAACATGGCAGTTCCAGGCTATTGCAACCATTCCTTCAACCTTCTCAAGTCGGATTCGACCCTCATCGAATGGTTCTGTTCCCTCTGCCATCGCGGACCGCACTGGTACATCTTTGAGTGCAAGTACTGCAAACTCAAGACGTGCCGCCCATGCACCACCAAAGTCTAATACGAGACTATGTTCGTTCGTTTGTCCGCAGGGTAAGTTCTGCCCTCCTTGTTTCTGTCATCCGTGCGGCAATTGTGTCAATTGTCATTATGTATCTTTGTCGTTTTTTGCTTGCTTTTGATGTTCAGTTTTGAGATTGAAGCAGACACTGACATCAGCTTTGCAGCCCTACCAATGCATCCATACATACCAATGCACCCACGTTGTTCGCCTGTCACACCTGCATCTCCTTTTGCGACTTCTCCATCCAAATGGCATCGAAACAAGAAAACGGTTTGCCCAACGGTCAGCCACGGATTGGCATTGTCTCAGGTACGCATATGCATGCGATTGAGCTCGTCTGGGCTGCAGGATGCAAGGGCGATCCCAACCCAGAAGGTCCGTCCACCAGCGGTTCGAACGCTGGGACTTAGGCGACGCATTCCGGCCTGATCCCTGCTGCGCGACGACGACGAACGAACGTCTTCTGTATTTGCACTTTTTCTAATTTCCTTCTGTTGGAGTTTTGAGCGGCACGACTTTCACGATTACGACCAAAATTTCTTTGCTTCCTTTTCAACAATATACCCTGGCGAAACTCAACCAATAAAAACTGCAACACTGCACAAAGTGGAGACAGTACATTTGTTTGGCTTTTGCGTGCCACGGTGGAGCAGTACGACACAATACACCTGGCACCCATCCACTGCTGTCCGACGTGTTCAGTTTTGTTTGACCAAACTGCCTATCTTTGGTTATCAAACTTCCACAACCATGAGGGGGCGTAATACAATTTCACTTGGTTTCCTTTCAATGCGACTTTTCATTGGAAGGAGCTTCTCCGTTTGGGCTGGTTCGGGCGGCAAGACTCACTTCCGTGTTTGTTACACCTGCTCAACTAGTCACTTTGAATTTGCTAAAGCGCTTGTTCTTTCATCCAACAGTACCGCCATGAGAGAAAAAAGTTGGTCTACTATGGAGTGTCCTGATCTCGGATCTCCTGGTCATTTTGCTTTACACCTGGACCTGAATAGCGGCGTTTTGAGGGCGGTGTCTTGCTTGATTTCTTTCTCTTTCATTTACTTTTCATTTAGAGGGCGATGCTTTGATTTGCTCACGCAAGGGGAAAAGAAAAAAATGGCGAGTAAGGAGGGGTGGAAATAATGTGGGGTCTTGATCTATGTGCCTCTGTGTGGTTTTGGGATTGGCTGTCTGAATACCTTTGTCTCTTCTGGATGGGAAAAATTGTTGTTGGTTTTCTTCTACTTTTTCACTTGAGAAAAGCAAAAGCGGATTGCTCCGCATGTAACTTTGTATTTGGAGTTGAGATAATGCGGTACGCAAGTACACCGGAGCTTGAGTGGACTGGCTGATTGGCGTACTTTTTCTTCTTCTCGGTTCGATCGAGCCCTAGGGATCCGAATTTCCTGGACAGATGCCGAATAGGAGAACCGAGAAACTAATATGAATCCCATCATACTGAACCTGTTTGCCTTCTTTACGCAAGTGTATTTGTGATTTTGCATCGAGTTTCGCTTAGGGGTTTGCCACTCCTAGTCTTGGCCTCTCTCCTTCCTGACATGTTCTCCTCGAAATGACCACATCTCGCTTCCATTGCCAGAACTCACCAATGGCATTAGTTCATTTCAGCATTGCCCCTTTCCTACCTATTCAAAAACTCACGTATACTCCTACCGCATCGGGGGTCGCATCGGGTCAAAACTTCCCTCCCGTCACATCTCATAACCTCAAGCCGTTCGATTTACGAGCGGGAAAATCCTTCGGCATCTCCATCTTTCATCCCCGGCCGGTAGTGTCTCTTCGTCCGGGCCCGGCATTTGTTGAGATGGAAGAGAGGGTGGCAAGCCGACATACATACATCGTACGTAACTAGTTACATATGCGGCAAAAAGACGATGAAGTGTCCTTGCGTCCTGCGTACATATGACAGCTTGCTGGTTGGTTGCGTATGTAGGTTTTGCATAGCCGGTTTACACCGCCTTTTTTGAAAGTTGCGTTTCAACACGACATGAGGGATGCGGGTTGAGATGCGTGCATGCAGGAGGGGGATGGGGTGATCGTGTGAGGGGATGAAGGGTGCGGGTTGAGGTGGGATGGGTTGAGGTAGGGGGTAAGGGGTAAGGGGCGGAATGATGAGGAGGCTTTTTTCGTCTCCGAGCTGTCGGGTCGATGGAGTCAAGGGGGTTCAAGGGGGTATGAAGTAGATAGAAAAAAACGCGGACTAGGAATTGGAAATCAGATCTCTCGACGGGCTCTCACGACTGCGTACCTGGATAATACGGGCAGATTTTCTCGCACATAGTTTGCCTGGGAGCAGGAGTTTGCGATTTCAATTTCAATTTCAACCCCCTTTTCAGAGAGGAGAATTGGAGTGGAAAACATGCAACGTTCCTGCCACGCAATGCTCGTCACGGCGTACAACGATACAGCACTACCTATGTAGCACCGATATCAAACATCCTCAACGCTACACAAGCACAACATAAGGCAGGCGCCTCCAGATCACCTAAAATCTGCCAGCACGCAAGCAAGTAAGCAAATCCCGAGCACGCGGAGACGACGGACGGGTGGTACGCTTCTAGAAGCAGGATTGTCTGGAAGCAGGCGCGTTGAGATGCGAGGAAGCAAACATCTGGCGTCCGTCGCACAAGGATTGGGGGCTTGCGGAGATACGCTATGATTCTCTCCGCTAGATCAGTCATTCGACAAGAGGCTGGTGGTTCTCGTTCTTTTCTTTGGTCCGGAAGTGGGTTCCGGGTTGAAGGGAGGGAGGAGATGGGAGGAAGGTGTTTGGTAGGTGTGATACTGTAGTAATTGCTCACTCATTCTCCCCATTCTCCCCCCTATTGCATCCGACCATCCAAACAAAAGAAAAAAACTTGTCATAAGAGAATTCTCCCATTCTCAGAACCTCTTCCATCTTCACCACTAAACTCAGCTTCAAACTGAACGATATCTGTGAGAAACAGCAAGATCATTTCGGTAGCTTGCAGTGTGGGTTTCTGGAAAGGGGGGGAAGGAATTGAGAAGGTTTCATGGGTAATAGATATCAAATGTGATGCTATTCTATAGCGTCTTTACCAAAAAAGTTTACATGTTGCAAAACCCCCCATTACTATAGTTTATTTCTCCTGATATAATTCAGTTCCCTACTTCCCACATCCTCACAATATCTTCAAACTACCCGCTCTTCATTACCTGAGCCTCCTTCTGCCGGGTCTGTTACTGTAGCACGATCCCCAAATCGTTGAAATCGATCATGCAACGATTCTAGAATGCAAAGTACATAGACAATTTACAGGTTCCGCAAAGATGGCGAAAAACTTATAACTGTTGTGATGCCACGATACCCGTTGAAGCGCTTCAAGGTTTGGAATCTTGGGACTTTGAAGTTCTCGTATTTTGACTTTTGAGGTGGGGGATATTGGGTTTTATGGGAGAGGATTCTCGTATTTAGAGCTTGCGGGTAGGGAAGGGCCTTGTTGTTTTGGCGATGTTGTATTCCCCCCAACCCCCCAATATCATTTCCCCCGTCACTTCAGTTGCCAGGGCAAAATAGACCAAGATCCTCATCGCAATTTGATTATCCCGCGACGATACAGATCTGGAATATAAGTGCCGTGTAGTGTAAGTTGCCAGCAGCTCTAGCTGGTTAATTGCATGCCGGGATACATTAGTCTACTATGCTGTGCTGGTATGTTGTGCAGCGTGTAACCACCTAGGAACAAGCATCTATCCTCCATGCTGCTTCCGTTCAGCGGCAGTATCTCCTAAGTGGGCTTCTAAATCCGAGTTCTAGAAAAGGGGGTGATTGGGTTAAGGAGGGAGAGAGATGCAGATAGCCTATTTTGTAAGGGTGGTGGTGGTTCTAGAAGGGGATACTGTAGCTGTACGACATCCGCTTCATGCCATGCTAGGCATTGAATTCTGAATTGGGACGACGACGGATGGCGAATTTGGATTGATAAGGTGGAAGGAGACAAGTGAGTAAGTATGGTGTACTGGGGTGTAAGTCACACCTTAGAACTGGACTTTGAAAATGAGTAAGGGGTGGTTACCAACCATGAAGCCACAAACCACGACGTCACACTTTTAGGGTTTTCTGATACTCCTTTTTTGGAAGAAGTGGCTTTTTCTTGTGGCCCTCTGCAACATTTTCTTCGAGATACTGACTTGCTGTACAGTACTTGTTTTGAAAAGGGGGCTCGGTAAATGCGTGGCTCCGGAGCGTTGTTGTACAAAGGTGTAAGTCTTGACCCGCGTGTAAAGAAAGTTAGCCAACCTTCTGTGATACAAGAAAATCACCATGGCGAAAGGACCGGAGAAACCCCGGATGAGCAGACTTTTTTGGTGATGGCGCTAACTTCTACGCATTGTCAAGGGTTGAGGATATCTGTTCCATGGTACATCAATCAGAATTTGTCGGTGTATATCTCACTGGCTGTTGTCACACTCTAGCCTCGCGTTCCCTACACAGCATATCGAACCTCGCTCAAATGAGGTATTTGAAGTTGTCTCGTAACTTTTTATCTCAATTGATTCCTCTTTCACGGGGAATTTTTCTGCGGACAAGAGTGGAAAGGGTAAGAGCTCGGACAGATAAAGTGCGAAATGGATGAAAGGGGAAGGTGATGATCATCGCTGTGGGCAGATGCATGGTGATGTGTGTGCGTGCGTACAGATCTGCAATTCTGGATGGATGGTGTGGTGGATGGGTGGGCAAGTGCATTGGTGACACCAACAGTACAGCTGCCAGGATGAGAAGTTTGTTTTGACGACGTGTTGCAATCGCTGTAGATTGAGGAGAGTTGGGTGAAATCTGTGCGGCCCTTAGTAGGTTTGAAGACTGCGGCTTTACAGCCTGTGGTGCAATTGGGAGGTGTGGTTGAGGGAAAGAGAGTGATTATTGGGGGTGAGGAATGCGGGATGGGACGGAGGTGATTGTGGAACTGCGCTGGATTGATAGGCGATTTGTTGTTGCCACAAAATTGAAATGCAAAAAACGCGACTTGAGGAGAACCCCCTTCAAGAAACTAAGAGTTAAGTGAGATGAATAGAAGAAGGGGGTAAATCTCACACGAATCCCAAAAAGACGCGTTCCAACCGAATGTACTAGATGTTTATCGCGTACTTGCCCCAATGGATTGTACTTGTTGGAAATGCGGTTTCAGGCTGACTTTTGAATTCAGTAAGTTGATGGCTCTGATGGAAAGTAGTGCTTCGGTCTATGTTTGTTTTCGTCTCAGTCAGTAAAGTGATGATTTTATTCGTCAGCAAAAAACATCTCGTCAGCACCTCGTGGAGTGAAGAGACGAGTAGAGAATCGGAATACGGTACTGTCAGTGTCTCGACGTCTAGGCACATCGCAGTTGAGAGTGGTGCATTTGAAGAGCGGAGGGACGAGGTCGAGGTAGATGGAGATGCGTCAAGGTCATACCGTGTTGAGGGAAGGAGCGACGTCGAGAGCGAGCCCGTGCACAAATCGGGACTAGCGCGAGTATAAACCCCCCCCTCGGATTGAGAATTTCTCGCGAAGTTTCTCTTCAACTCTACCACACTCATTCCCTCGCCATCGATGGCGACGTTTTGCATCACCCGTAGACCAAGTTATGCCCCAAAGAATGGCAATCGAGGCCAAACCCCTCGTAGCAAGGATGAGTGCAACTGTTATTCTCGATTCTCGAAGTTAAATCGCCATTTATAATTCATTCGGCGTACCATCACCGTCCACCACTTGAGATTTTGAGAGCCCAGAGTTGAGATTGCTTAGCAAAGCTGCTCGATGTCTAGAAAATCGAGGGCTACGGATGAGGCATCGAAGAGACTTGCGTACCGGTATGTCGATGATCAGGATCTAGAAGGAGGCTCAAGCCAATCTGACTGGGCGCTAGCAAAGGCTAGACCCTAATTCCAATAGTCTTGAATATTCAATGCGCCTTATATTGTTCAAGTTGCCCTGTGATTATTTGTACCTATCTCCAAATAGTTTGTTCAGAAGCGAGGTCACCTGATCCTTCAAAGGGGGAGGAACAGGTCGGTGCAGTCTCGTTTTCCTCCTTGAGCCCGCCAAAGTACAGCCTTGGCCCTTTCAAAAGCGTTGAAACATAGCTTCTGTGGTGGGTAGTGAAAATAAAAACCTCAGCCTCGTTTTCTCTTGGCTTTTGAAAGTCTTTGGTTTAGTGGTCGGCATTGTGCAATAGGCATAACTTAGCAATTTTGACCTTAAACCATGCAATATTAGACTTTGACTGACTCTTGATGATTCTGTATTTGTTATTGTTCATCTTAGCTAGTATTCAGACGAGGCTGCGGTTCAATCTCGTGAAATCCTGTGAAGTCTCGGCAACGTTGTTAGGTTTAATTTCAGCTTCCCTATCTTTTCAGTCTGTCTCCACTATCACCTCTACAGAACATTCGCATTGCACCCGCTCTGCGCGTTCGTACTCGCGCTCTCTGTTTACCAGACTCGCATTCTACCATTTCTCTTCATTGGCCGAACGTCGTGGTTTTTAGCGCAATTCGCTGGACAAAAGGTAGGTTTTCATAGAAATCCGGTTTTTTTTCTCCAGCCGTGGCATATAGAAATAAAGGTCAACGCTTATTCTTTTCAGCAGCAGGCAAAAACTCCACAACCGTCGTCTGTCATATCACTGACAACGTCTCTGTAAGATTCCAAAATGCACAACCAAGATTGCTTTATACTAATAGTCATAGACACCATGGCGCGGCCTACATTCCAGACCTCGAATCACCAGATGATCTCAGTCATCGCTACTGATAACGCCAAAATTGCCACTACCTTCAGCGTTCACAAAGATTTCATTATGTACTACTCCCGGTTCTTCGCAGCCGCCATGAACATCGAACTCGCTGAAGCTGCTTCACAAACGGTCAAATTCATCGATTTCGAAGAAATCTTCACCCTCTCTGCCCTCAGTTGTGCCCTACAATGGGTCTATTCTGAAACTCTTCAAAGCTTTCACAACCTGTCGATTCTTGATCTTGTCGGACTATGGATTGCGGCGGACTACCTCGGTATGCCGGTGTTACAAAATCAAGTTATGTACGATCTAAATTGCTCTGTCTATGCTGGTACAAGCTTGCCTACCCACGTTTTTCACTATCTTTGGGCACATACCTCGCCATATAGCCCTCTCCGGAAATACATAATTCAACTCTGTGTTGAGTTTGGCACGGTTGGAGATGGAGGTGGCGATTACACCAACTATCCTCCAGAAATGTTATGGGCAATCTTGGCTATCACATCGCAAAGATCTGATCAAGAGTACGACGGATTAGATGACGATGTATTGCGTCGAGAGTATTTTGTTTCAGAGGAATAAGCGCACACTTATATCATGCTTAGCATCGAATGAGTCTCTGATACATTAGAAAAGGATAATAATAAAGCCAATTGGAGCTAGGAAGTCTAATAATATAAGAGGTAGTTCAATCCGCAAAAAATACGAAATCCTCTCCGATATACGAATTGGAGCACCTCCAGTAATGAGTAAGCGCACCTCCTCGGAATCATTGCGGCGCTTTCAGCTTGGGACGCGGTCGTCGAATGAGACGTGAGGAATTAAGGTTCACGTGTTTATCCGACCCATGCTGCGCACAGGCCCTTCTATTATAGGCCCACAAAATGGGCTGTACTCAGCAGAACGTAAGGATTTTCAATCCTCATGTAAGCAAAAACACGAACTTCAACCGCACTCTGATTGGCAACTGCGCCAACACATACAAAAGTGCTGGTGGAAAGCAGAGCGCAAGTATTTGAAATTCTCATGTAATTGGTTTCTCCACCAATCTCGCGACTTCTCGCATTCTCTTGTCCAAAGTGTATTTATGAAGCTCTTCATAGCTTTTTCCTCCATTTTCCTCATCGCAGTTTCAATCTATTACAATACCCCATTGCAAGAGCTACTTACCACCTTCACAAAGCCAAGCAAAGCAGCAATAACTACCAGTGCAATATCTCAATCGACCGACCCGACATCTATGACAGCTGTAAACACAGTCAAAGCAGCCATGTCCAAAGCCCTCGCCCACGCAAAGATCGTACCCCGCCGCTCTCATGAGCGCGGGCACGCTGATCACGGATGGCTAAACACCTACCACTCTTTCAGCTTTGCCAATTATTACGACCCCAGATACCAGAGCTTTGGTAGTCTACGAGTTCTCAACGAGGACCGCGTAGATGCCCAGACTGGTTTCCCAACCCACCCACATAGAGATTTCGAGATCTTCTCTTATATCCTGAATGGGGAATTGACCCATCGGGATAGCATGCTCAAGAAAGGCAGTGAGGGGGCACAAGGAGATGATTTCTACAAGATGAAGAGAGGAGATGTGCAATTTACAACTGGTAAGCAGGCCCGGATCGTCCCAGAAATTAAATACTGACAGCTGGCACAGGTGGTACAGGAATCGCCCACTCCGAATTCAACGAGGCAAACGAACAAGTCCATTTCCTCCAAATATGGGCCCTCCCCTGGGCTCGCGGTCTTACACCTCGTTACCACACACGCACATTCCCCGAAGACGACAAACGCAAAGCCTTCGTCCCCATCCTCTCCCCTTTGAAAGCCGGAAAAGGTGCCTCGCCCGAGGAAGAGCAAGCCGCAGAGCCAACACTCCCAGAAACTATCCCTATCCATGCGGATCTGGTCATGGCAGCTGGCATAATCGGGGTAGACAAGCGCTTCAAGTGGAAGGTGGGAGCTGATGCCGTCAAATCGACTACTGGGAGAAATGTGTATATCCATCTTCCCATGACAAAAAATGGCGCTAGCAAAATCCGTATTGATGGCCGGGAAGAAGCTGTTTTGAGTGAGGGTGATGGGGCCTTTATCTCTGGTGTAAATGCGGGGGATATAGTTAATGTTGAGAGTATAGGGGAGGCAGAGGCCGAGGTTGTTGTGCTTGATAGTGATTAGGCTATTTCGTTGTTTTGGTGTTAGAATTTAGAATTTGGGGCGTTGGACTCATTCAGAGATACTCGCCATAGATGATATCCCATATGTTTTTCAACAGTTCTAAGCATGTTCCCTAGATTTTCCTTCCATTTTCATCCTGCGTTAAGTTGTGTATTTCTGGCGCCGGGGAATACTTTCGTCGGCGTTCATAAAGATAGAGAATTGTTTTTCTACCCCTAGAGCGAGAGAAAATACAAGTAGTCGAAGAGAGAAATTCTCAATGAAAATCTTTTGATGATTGGTCTTAATGATGGTTTTTGCCAAGTACTAATTTTGGGGGGTTTATCCAAGTAACCGGGTAACCCAGTTGTGACGGGATTCATAACCGGGTAAGTTACTGAGAATAGCTCTTGGTGAGATTCCTAAGGCATTGCAGCGCAAGTGAATCGTAATCGGACTCTCAATCTCAAGCTCTGTCGGCCCTAGGAACAGTTTTTCTCAGAATTGTTGTTCTTGATTTTTCTAAGAAAGTACCTAGACTTCCCACATCTGAGTTACCCTGCGATGGATCATATTTTTTCTTCCTACAGATTTTCCGAGATAATCTCCCTCCTATCCATCACAACTCGCTTAACCTGTCGATATTTTCTTCTTCTCCTTTCGTTAGCTGCTGATTCATATGGGCCAAGTCATATTCTCTTCAGCCTACCCTGTAGGAACGCATTTTTGCGGTTTATGGCCCTAGAATAGAGATTGACGGATACCTGGTATATAGGCTCACCTCTTTCCCCTAGTTTACGACTTCTTATACTAAATTATCATAGAGAATTGAAAATAGAATAGAAAAGGTGCATCTATCATCTATTAGCTCTCTTATTCTGATTTTTGTTCTCTTTTATGATTCAAATATAATACGATTTAAGCTGGGAGATAATGGGCTTACAACCCAAATAGGCCTCTTTCAAAGCTGGATTACCTAAGGAAGCTTAGTCAAAACTTACGCATTCGTGGTGATTCCTAGTCGCTTACCCTGCGCAAGTGCTTGGTCAAAATTTTGAAACTCTTTTTTCAAAAAGGATCGAGGAATTTGACAACTATAATGACTCTTGTTCATGGTGAACAGGCTAGGTTCACTAATCTCTCTTGTTGTCGTAATTGAGATGTGCTTTAATGGCTTGGTTGCTTTTACGTGAAATAGCAGATCTGAATTGCGTCGAATTTGGTTCCGAGGAGCGATTATCTCTAGTTTTGAGCTTATTGTATCAGGCTATCTAAGATAATTAAGAGCGAAATGGGAGAGGGACTCTTATTTTGAGCCTTGTTGTGTTGGTCTCTTACAGAGAATTGAGGTTAGATTGGGAGAGGGGGCTCGAGTCTTCCGGATCTCACCCATTTTATCCCCAATATTTCCGGGTTTTCATAGAGAATTGAGGTCAAAATGGGTGTTCCGGGACAGAGTTTGTAATCTAATAGCCTTCCCGTTTCGCTTTCTTTTACTTTCATACAAATCTCAACTTCTCAACCCTCATGTATACCGCCAGCCAAAAATTGAGATTGTAAGACACTGATTTACCCAAGATATGCAATAGTTCGGTCACACGACGTTACCTAGCGCCTTCTAGCTCGTTCCCCCACAGATCTAAGAAAGTCAAAGCAAAGCAAGATGCGAAGATAGTAGGGTAGCAATCAGAAGCGGGAGAGCATGCATGAGTTGATGCTATTGACGCACGAAACACAATTTGTACGTACAGTAAATATATGTACCCCCAATCTAGCTGGAGTTACGGCCTCGGCGGAACTCGCAAGCTCGAACCTGTGAGAGCCTCTAGGGGTGGAGATGGGGATCATTCAGGCAGAAACTTTTTTGTATGAGGATTCTAAGGCATAGACAGTGTTAGGCTTAGCGTCCTCGCCTAAGAAAATGGCTGCCTGAGGAACCCACACCTAAAAAAGTTTCTGCCTGAATGATCCCCATCTCCTGGGTAAGAGGCTTCGCTGCGACGAAGCCGACCTCCGGTAAGATTGATGTACCCCCCATTTCTACACCAACAACGAGGTCCGTCAACAAACGGACATGCCCCTTTTCTCCTCGCCGAAAACATCCCGATTACCGGTATTGATATGATAGATTTTACATGCATATGCACTGCAGTACCGCAGAGAGCCCGATGTAGAAAAAGGCTCGGGCCGGTCTGGGGAGCAGGCCTACTCGGGAGGAAAGGGGACGACGCTGCACTGGTACATAGGTACGGTAATAGGCACTGCACAAGGGCTTCCCAACTAAGCCAAGATTTCGATGTCTCCTTTTGGACACTTGTCACTTACAGATTGAGAGTCATGAAGCACCAGAAAGTCCTTTGGGACAATCTCGAAATGAAGAAAGGTCAACTACCGCGCGCAAGTGACATATCTAGGGTCCTCGGAGAATTTGGACTTTTGCAAAGAAGAACAGTACGGTAGATTATTTCCCCAAAATGATGCTATTCGGGCTTGCCGTGGGAATAGGAAAATGTAAGATTATATTAATGACGAACGCGAGGGGTACGTGATGGAGTGTTGTGTCTAAAAGCCCCCTCTGAGATATATGGAACTTAAACGCCCGAAACTCAAAACTCAAAATTAATTCTTCACCGTCTGACGCGCTCCCCAGTACCGTATTACCACTGCAACCCTCCAATTGTAACGACGCAACCATGGACCGATTTCGACAATTGAGAAAATGCCACAAGGTGAGATTTTGGAGAGACAAATTTGCGTTCTGCACTGACAACAAAGAAAGGCATTTATCAGCAATAGTACTCGTGCTGCCCAATACTCTGTCCCTGCCTATTTGGGTATGGTATGGTTGGGGTGGCAGGGGGTTCTGGCGAGTAGGATAGCTCAGATCAGGATAAATGGATACAAAAGAGGGTCAGAACAGGTCTTTGGGACTTTAGCGACGAGAGTTGAGGTTCTTTTGGACGTGCGGCATTGGCGAATCCATCCAAAACTGGGGCAAATCCACCTCTCAGAGCCTCCATACCCAAATAGGCAGGGACAGAGTATTGGGCAGGACGAGTAGGAGGTGGTGGCAGGTGATTGAAGCTCGAGAGAACCGGGCGTACGGAAGGGGGTCTGCAGTGGGACTCGCGCACCCCCTGTTTCTGCCAGTTTCTATAGCTTAAATGAGAAATACAATTCATTGCCGCTATAAACAAC
>QYAP01000030.1:0-117760 GCA_003988905.1 Hymenotorrendiella dingleyae
TAAGTTAAACACCATGTCTGAGATAAGAGGCCACGCTATTTTAAAAATATCGGTAACAAGTTCATCCTCTCCTGGAGCGGTAGAGCCTTTACCAAGAAGAACCATCTCTCCCACCATTCATTCTGAAACTTTTCTCCAGCAGTAATTCGTCATCTCCCCGCATTCCTCCACAATCTTTTCTACGGCGAGGAAGACGCTAAAATTATTACTATCAGAGGTAGCTGTTCCCGGAAGCTTGGGGAATCCATGTAACCATTATGAGGAGTTCTTGGTGCTTCTGCGAAGTTGATGAGGATGTGGGTTATATAGGCTGGTGCAATGTTTATGGTGGGGTAAAGAAGTGGTGGTATCTGTGGTATTGGCGGTGACAAGGGGTTAAGGGTGAGCTGGAGATGTGGGATGAAGGGTTGATCGAAATTCTTCGTCTTACCCGTAGATAAACCTAAGTCAAACAGCGATGAAGCAACGCTTCACCATCCACAATCTACAATTCCTATGACAGACAAATTTCCTAACACAAAATCGCTAGCCGAAGTGAATAAAGACGCCGTGGACTTGAGTGGGTAATACTGAATACGATAACAAATCATGGGACAGAAAAATGGTTCACTGACAACAAAAAGCGAAAGAGAGCTGTCACCAGCTGTTTACAGGGATGCTTCCTATTATAAAAATATGGCAGGGTATTGAGAGGCCAAATACAAGTCTTGTGATCATCGAATTCGAAGAGTTGGTAATGTTGATCTTTTGCTCAAGGATTTGTCAACTCCTCGGTTTGTCTTGCTACCGAAATACAAACCACCACCGAAATCGGATCCCTTTCTCCCCATTACTGATATGATTAATGAGATCCTCGGGGGTAATCGTTGACACTTCCTCGCTCCTCTTCCATAGAAATACTTCCAAGGATACGACGACATCATAGCTTTGTCGGTGGTAAAGACCTCTCTGCCAACTCCACAGTCAACCTCCTCACGAACTTCATTTTGGTTTGACTCACTAGTCTCTCGGAATTCGCATTTATGAAGAAAGACCATCGTCATTGTTTTGGCATATGCCATATCATTGGTATTGGCAGAAAATAAATTGGATTCCGACTTTGGAAACTTGGTTTCAACATCAAAGAAGGAACCAAATAATCTATATCTTAGTATAAATTAGATAATTGGAGATATTATCCAAGATGTTTCCATATATATCCTCCACAAGTGCACGACCTACTCCCCATTTTCGTGTATGATATTGAATTTAACAAGCGTCGCTGACGAGATAGCATGCACTTCATCAAGGCTAAGTTGGGTGAATATACTGGCGGTCACACCTGCACACAGACCACTCTATTCTCTATTTGAGAATCTCATGGCTGAAGAAGAGTAATACAAGAGACTCAAGATTGTAGAGGACAAGATCCACAAAACTTACGAGGTAAGTCGATTCCTAAATGACCACCTCTGCAATGTGCCTATGATGCAACAGGAACTCAGAATCATGCGTGCTGTTAGCTTGTGGGGCCTGAGCCATATTCACTCCCAGTGCCCGATTACTCGCAACAAATTTTTATTCTGCTCTTTTGCTGCCGAAACTAGAAGCACCACCGAAATCAAGCCCTCTGGTCCGCAAACCACCCTCAGCTTGAAAGTACATGATATTCTAATAGGTGTGTGACGGGATTAAGGTGAGCTAGTACCGTAATTTGATGAATAGGCTGGAAAGTCATTTGGACAAACTGCATGTATTTAGACACTTGTTTCCTCAAAAGCGACCCGATTCTTCTGATCTCCTCTTCGACTCGAGCCAGATGCGCCAAAATGCCATGATATCCTCCCTAACTTCACTATTTCCTATCAATCCACTTGCCACCACTACCATAGATATACACATAGGCCAAAACCCCAGCGTAGCAAGGCAGTCCTGGGATACCGAATAATGTGTGAGAGCTTGTGGGTATTAATTTTGATTCTGGCGCCGACCTTCTCCGCATCGGCTCAGGGGTAATTTAAGCGAGATCTGGGGGGCTTGGCGCCGAACTTCAACTTTATGACTTAGATATGGATGAGCGTTTGATACCGTAGTAGATAGATGAACGAATGAAAAGAATTGAGTTATTCAAAGGCATAAAATGTTTGAAAACAAGTGGTGGCTAAGTCGATTTGATAAAATGATTATGCAATGCGCCGGGGGGGGCTTTAGTATGAGACCCTAAGTAAAAAGTTATATTTAGCTAGTATGGAGGGCCATCTAGACGCCACATCTACGCACGCGGCAAGTAATGTAAATGCCTATATGGCAGCCATTCAGCGTACTCTCTCCGGCACTCGACCTCCAACTTCTGCTAATGGCACCGCTGCCATTGCATCAATTAGTCCCAGCAATGCTCGTCCGCTCAGTGTGGTCGAGGAAGGATAGTGAATAAAATATCAAACGCCAACCACCTTCTTTTGCTACCGAAGATTAGAGTGCTGCCGAAATCAACCACGATGCGTTTCTCACTTTTTTAGGGGATAGCAGGATCCCTCATTTCATCTATTCGGTCTGTCTCTACGCGGATACAAAGTGTATGTGGGGTGTTAGATACGCGCTTGGTGTGATTTTGATGTCTCTTTCTCTCTAGACGTGTTAAATCAAAGTTCATAGTTGTGTGGGGAGTATGCGAAGCTTTGAGGTTTACCGTGAATACCGCTACACATCGCAACCAACTTCATCAAGATTGGGAATCCGGAGTCGTGACTTGGCGAGGAAGGTATTCACTTCTACCCTAAACTTACCTTGAAGGACAACGGTAGTCCGAGTGAAAAATGATCTCCTGGAAGTGTTAGGTAACCAACTCGGCACATTATGTTGGTCGAACCGAGGAGAGTAGACAGGTGTAAGCAATGCTTTCATAAGTGACAACACCGAAAGATTCAGAAGATCGCTTTCGGTATCCCATTGATTCCCACGACGTAACGCAGAAATTAATTGAGGCTAGCAGATAATATCATGATGAGATATTTGCCGGATATTTAAACCTTCTGCGATGTGTTGGTTTTATATTTTTGAGAGTTCCTATTTTCCGAAACGAGGATAATCTGATAGGAAAAATAGTCCAAAAACGGACACCGTAAGTTAGTCTGAGTGTCCATTAGCGTCGTCATGCAAGTTTGTATCTCAGACGCAGTCTTTCTGTTGAACTTCACTGTCACTCTAAATTCCTATCCTTTTCGCCTCCGCTACCGCAACCTTCCTCAATTGCAACACCTCATCCTTATCCTCTACAGGCACATACCCCAACCTCTCCCTCGCTTTCTTAATATCCTATTCAAATCCGCCATCCAGATACTCAATGCCTCGCCTCTCCACTTCAGGAGTTCTTGTCCCAAGCGTACAAACCCAATATATACACTCCCCAAGCACAGAAAAGAGCAACACCAACTCATACGGCATGATCTGAATGTCATTCTCGGCTACGGGATGACCTGCAAAAGCGTAAAGCTTGCGCGCGAATGTGAAGTATGGCAAGGGAACTCCATCCGAGACGAAGAAGGCTTCGCCGTTGACTTTATAGCGTCGGGGGAGCAAGATGTTGGGCCGTGGACTTCTGCGAGGATTTTCTTCGCACCTACGATATGAGCCTCGCATGCTTTTTCGACGTAGACGAATTCAAAGAGGTTTTTGTTTTGACCTACTTGGACTTTATGTTGTCCTTTCTTGATAGTAGCGAGGAGGGAGCCGATGCAATTGCCATCATTCTCGCCATAGAGGCCCGGGATCCGAATGGCAGCTGTACCCAAATTTGGGGGATCATTGGCATCGCGAACAAGGGTATCAGCGATGGCTTTGGTTGTGGCGTAGCCATATACTTTGCTATGTTCTGTGTAGAGCTCAGCGGCATCTTGGTCAACTTGACACCGGGAGCTCGGACAATGGCCGAATCGGTGCTGGTGTACACCAATGCGAGAACACTGGGAGTTTCGGTTGCACATTTCAGGAGGATACGTGTTCCGTCGACATTGGTCCGTCGGAGGAGTTTTTCTGACACGATGTACTTTGGTGATGCGGTGTAAATTAAATGATCATCCGTGGTGCGATTTTGGTGAGAAGCGAGGAGACATCTCCGTGAGAAGAAATGTCGCCGGCGTGGTAAGTAACTTCATCGTAACGGTTTTGCGATGGATTTTGACTCAGAACATGCACCGCGGTGCATTCGGAGTTAGCGAGTAGAAACTTCACGATGTTGGAGCCCAGATAACCGCAGCCCCCAACCATAAGAACCATCCCAAGCGTGCTATCCGCCGTCATTATTTAAGAAAGTGTGAGTGGCAGAGATGTCGATTTCGGAATCTGGGTCGAGAAAAGAGATGTTGCAGAAGGATGTTTGCATATTTTAGTGTACTCGGATTACCCTTGGTGAGAATGTTGGTATTAGATCAACTTGATGCTATTTTGCCAGAAACTCAGAAAATATGAGGATGACGGTGCATAAGCGATTTGGGACACTTCCAACAATTGCCCCACTTCGGCCTGCGCTTCTTTGTTATCTCCATTTACTTGTTGTTCTGTTATACGTAAATATCTCCACTTTCGCGTGGGGACCCCTCCCCTTTCAAGCTAAGCGAGATCGCCAAGGGGGTGTCTACCATCAATTATGAGCGCACATTGCGGTATTTATATAGCAACAAAGCTCTTCTATATAATTTTGAACCGCGCAATTCCTCTCTACTCGAAATCCCAGTTCATATTGGTGGTTTATTTAGTCTCATAGTCAGTGCTAGTAACTGGCGTTGGCATATGATAATGTGATGTCGGTATGTTGTGTTGGTTGGTTTCGTTGGAGTATTGATTTGCTGGTCTTTTATAATGCGCATCTACGTCAATGCTACAAGGGCCTATTAGCCTGGTCGTAGCTGACATGCTGTCTGAATCCGGGTAAATGACATTTTTACGTCGGTAACTAGGTCGACAATTCATCTCTAGCATCATAATTCTCGTACGCAATCTTAGTAACTAGCGCTGAGAGAAGCCATATTAACGAACATACCATATGATGGGTTAAGTTAATTAGTTCCCAGTTGTCCTCGAGCAGAAAATTAATTTTCTATTCCCTAATAGCACCCCGATATCTACTCGTCGGCGCTCCCGGGAGGGGTTTCATCCGGTAGGTCATAGAAACCTCAAAACGCCGTTTCCCTAAATGTACACCTGTCTTTATGGAGGCAACTATCTCAGAAAATGCTACTCCACTAACTCCAGGGACTTCCATTGCGGCCGTGGTTGTCTCGCTACCCAACCGTCTCGTTTCTACCCCGTCTAACAATTTCTCCCGGTAAAGCTGTTCTATTGTCGTTTCAAGTCTGTGTGTCAATTCCTTTCCTTGCTTGACATTTTCATTCCATCGTACTTTCATATCCTGTCGCATGTCCATTGTAGCTGCTTCCCGTTCGGCATTGGGGCGTGGCTGATAGGGGTTTCTTTGGAGTGATGCTATTAGTTCCTTTCTTCGCATCCAGGATTTTGATTCTTTCTCATGTGCCACCGATGCTTCGGCGTGTAATTCTTTTTCAAAATCTCGCCCCCTTTTAAATATCTCTTCACGTAAGACGCTGACGTCGCAAAGAGAGATACCTACGAGGTAATTCTCGTCAACATAGAGTATAAGTGCAAACAGGAATGGATATTGTGGCCCAAGCCCAAAGATGCATGCTACCCATGTTCCAATCAAGGAAGGAAGCATCTGAACTCTGAGGACCTGTTCTCCCTTCTCCATCAATGGCCCTCTTATGTCACCTGCCTTGTTCCAGGAGCATCCAAAGTCCCATCGGGAGAGTGTATCGATATGTTGAAATGAATCCACTCGGGTGACAAATATGAATTCATAGTGCCCGAGATCTCCATCAGCTAGATAGTGGTCTCCGTGTTTTCGCTGTTGGACATAGATGGTCTCCATTTTTGCGATTTTCTTCGATAGCATGCTTTCGTACGCTATATCCAATCGATCATGATAATCTTCCAGGATTATAGTATATAGAGAATTTGGGACCCTATAGTACTGAGAATCTCGAGATTTTTCTAGACGCACCACAAGAGGACTGTCGCGGATGCAATTTAATGGTAGAATGAAAGATTCAGACTTGTTCGCCCCTTCATATAATTTCCCATCAATGTGCGGCAATTGAAAATGTTTCCTAGCAGAATCCCACGGGAGAAGGAGAAGCTCAATTTGTAACCCCTTGTTGGTCATAGAATATGGTGTTCTGTTCAAGCCTCCGACCCCTATTTGACGAACATCGCCGCTATATTGGAATGCTCGAGTAGATTTTGCTAGAAGTCCGCTGTCTGGCCCTTCCTCCTCCCAGGCAAATATGGACTCGTCGTCGTTTTTGTTCAAGATTTCAATCTGAAGTCGTAGGAAAGCATTCTCGCCCTCACCGTAGAGTGGCGGCATATGGACGCCAAACAAGCCCAAGAGACAATATGCCATATCATCAATCCTTGTTGTTTCTCTCTTGGAAGCCCATGACATCTTTTGGGCAACGGAAGCCTACCCAGAGCGAAACATATGCTGTATCCCTGTGACATCTGATAAAGTCTGCTCAAGAGTCGCCTTAGTTCCCAACTCAACCCAACTTCGATTGAAAAACACAACATGAGAGGGTGCCAGTAGTTCTTGGAGCATCCAGCCCCTTGTGAACCACTTGCTTTTTCGAAATTC
Source organism: Hymenotorrendiella dingleyae (assembly GCA_003988905.1). Taxonomy (NCBI): domain Eukaryota; kingdom Fungi; phylum Ascomycota; class Leotiomycetes; order Helotiales; family Helotiaceae; genus Hymenotorrendiella; species Hymenotorrendiella dingleyae. The sequence continues at coordinate 6,689 of QYAP01000030.1, forward strand.
AGAAGATTCGGATGGTGGATTTGTCGTCTCAGAAACATCGGACAAGTAGGCATAGCAAACGCAGGCTTCACGATACCACTGGTACATCGAATTAATGGCCTGTGAGAGTTCTGCACTTGAACTCTTGTCAATGCAGCAAGTATCAATCCACGCATACTGCCAGCCGTCTTTCAAAGCTTGTGCACAACAACCTTTTATCTTCCTGTAACCATTTTTGTTCGATGCTCGACCGCTCTTCATGTCGTCAAACGACACCTCGTCGTCCTCCCATCGGTGCGAAAGGATTGCGTAGTTTGGCACGTGGCCTTCGAAATCCTGGAGCTTTATTGTGGTCGTATTAAGTAAGCGCATATCTGATGCCAATATTTGCGGCTGATGAGACTGGTAGTGAGGGGGATTTATAGCGGACGGAAATCCAGCTCAAAGTTCAATGGGTTGTTTGCTGCTGTGGCTACCGATATCTTTCGTCGGTAAACTTTTCGGGAAGAAAACGGCGGCTCGATCGATCCGGCGGGGAAGTCGCGACAACTATTCGGCTCCTGTGATGTGATGGCGCTGGAGCTAGCACTAGCTGGAGCCTTGGTGGAAAATAGACTCGGAGGCAGCAGGAGAAACAATACCTAAGTGTGCAGATATCTCAGTGTGGTTGGGGTAGGGAGAGAAGAGATGGGCGATTTATCGGTATTGTAGTGCGTCGAAAGAAGGTGGAAGTGAGTGCAAGGCTTTCTGCGTGACCTCGGGATGACCATACAGAACACCACGTGACGATCCTCATACATCACCATCACGTGCAGACCCATACCTTCGTCTCTCTATAAACGACCGCTATCAAAGGATGATTAGAGATATATAGAGATCATGAGAGAAACGGGATCACCAATCAAAAGCCACGTCGACAGTTGGATTTTAGACAGCATATATGCAGCACTACTAGCAGGACATAGTACAGCTTCGATTTCAAAGATGATACCCCACAAGCGAATGTTAAAAAAAACTAGGCCTTAATAATCCCTTGTCGTGCTAATTGTAGAAAACGGTCGCCCTCGGAATCAGCTTAACCTGAAGGTCACACCCATCCTCAAAATCCACCAAAGCCAACGTTGGCTTCCCCTCATCCGGAATCGGGAACCTTTGATTGGGAGGATCAAGTACCACATCAAATCTATCCAATGCCAGAGCAATAAATGCCAGGGTCGTCTGCTTTGCTAAAAATCTCCCAGGACATAAAGATGTTCCTCCACCAAAAGGCCGTAAACTTGGGTGTCTCCTCAGACCTGGATCTTTGACAAACCTCTTCGCGTCAAATTCAGTAGCATCATGGCCGAATGTTGAGGGGTTGAAATGGAGTTGTCGCTGCGGCATCATGATTCGATTCCCTTTCCGGAGGATTGTGTCACCAATTTCGACATCTTTTGTTAGGAAACGTACGGAAGCAGCGGAAGCAGTAATTCTGATTGTCTCATCCCAGATGCTGTTGAGGTTTGGGCAGGAGTGGATGAGGTATTCGATGTCAACACCAGTCTCCGATATAGCCGGTTTGATTTCAGTACGGATTATTTCAGCTAATTCGGGTTGGTAGAGAATGTATGCGAACATCCAAAATGGTGCTTTCCGAGTGTTGCCGTTAATACTATTCAAATTATTGTAGTTAGTAAGTTGAAAGTTATCAGATCGAGGGGAATGGGATAGTAAGACTAACCTCCAGTACATTTGAAAAAAGAATGTTGCCTTGTCAGGCTCTGAGATATTCAATCTTCTCATCTCTTTCTCGAGTTCTAAAATTATCCACGCAGAGTCTTTCCTCTCCTCAACCGGTCGAGCAAAAAACTGTTGCATGGCAGACTGCATCTTGTTCTTGTTCTTGAGCATCCCCCCGCTCAAGAAACTAGGATATTGATACAGCACTTGCCATGCTTTAGCGTCAAAGTCCTGAAAGGTTTGGATGATACCCGGTTCCATCTCTCCCAGCATTTTTCCAAAGTAAGCCTCTTGTCCTAATCCTATGAAAAGATCAGAGACCCATCCGAAGAGAGAAACAGTCACGTTATCGTTATGAACTGCTTTCGTATACCAAGAGCCTCGACTTGACGTAGAATCCAAGGTGAGATTGCGGCTTAGGAACTCAATCGATGGCTTAACCAGCTCATCCAACTGCTTGCCTGGGTACAACTGCTTGACTTGAAACTCCTTCACCAACGCTAGTAAGTCTTTATATCTGGGATATTGACCACCTTCCCTTTCAGAATCTTGGGTTTGGAACACTTTGGTGACGCCCTCGGCTGAAATTCCGACCATCCTGAAAACCTCTCTGGCAAAGATCTCGTACGATAAGGAGCCATCGTTGATTTTATAAATTGCGCTGACATCGTCGGCATCGGTCAAAATATACCATTTCTGCCCTGCGATGGTGATAGCAAATGGCTCTCTGGTGTCTTTGAAGTGAAGTCTAGCCTTTTTTAGCCACAATAATTTTGACCAAAAAGTATTCGCGGCGTACCTGACGATTGAGAGAAGTCGCGAGGAATTGTGGTAGAAAGATCTCAAGTGACCTTCTGCTAGTCAATACGCAGCTAATAAAAATTCGGCATTTAAAGCGCCGCAGAGAGACTGACCAATGACTGGCACCCAGTATGGATATTCTTTTGGGTCGTGCGGGTATATAATTGGAACGAGTGTAAACCTGCAGAGTCTCCAAGAGAGGAGTACAAATATGGCAGCAAAAGGCAATGCTAGTCGGGAATCTTTTCCAAGAAGCACCAACAGATTTGTTAAGTATGACGACTCCATGCTCGCGGTTGATCTTTTTGGAAAATCAAGATGTTGTTAGCTGTTCCACGAGTGGTGAAAAGAGGGGAAAACGTAATATGATTTTTGTTTGGCGGACCACGAGGAAAAAAGTGCATTTTGTTGGGTGTGTGAATATCAAAGTCAGGAGGAACCATCGGACTCGGAGCCATCTTTTGTCATGGACGAGTTACACAACACAGGTGGCAGGGGCACCACTCTCAAAATATTACCGGTTGCGCGACTGGGTTAGGTTGGCCGAAATTTACCCCGCGCATTAAAACTGTGTGTGTGCACTATTAAAAATTGATGAATAATGCAAATCTCCATTAACTTATATCTATCTATCTTTTATTATAAGTAGCCTAAAATGAAGTTATTAATATATATTAATTAAATAGTAAAATATTTAATAATATATATTTTTTTAAATCTTAGATTTATAATATTAAGGATATTTTAATAGAAGATTATATTAATAAAAAGCCAAATTAAATCGTTATTATTTTTGAATTCTTTATAATTTATAAGAGTATATATTTAATATAATTAAGGCTTTTAAAAGAAAAAGAATATAAACTAATAAAATAATAATATATTATTATAATAGAAATAAATAAAGTAATTTATAAATTATTTAATAATAATCTTTTATATTATTAAAATAAAATTATTGATTTTCTTTTTAAGGTTTTTAGAGTTAATATTTATAAAAGTATAATTTATCGAATATTAAAGAAGGTTAATATTATATAAAAGAAGCTTTTAAAAGAGATAATATAATAGAATAAATATTTAAAAGTATATTAATAAGAAGATATTTAAAATTTCTTTATAAATCAATTAATTTATTTTAATAAATTTACAAGTAATAAATAGAATAGAGAACGAATATATAAATATTCTTTATTAAAAATAGAAGTAAAAATAAAGGAATTGTCACGATCAGCCAGAGCATATGTCGATGGTGTCTCTATTGACTAGAATAACTAACTAAGGGAGGAAGAAGAGGGCGGAGAGCCCGAGGGATTAGGCGCATAGACCACGCTGGTGGAGACGTACCACGTGCTACGCACGTGATCCTCACAGAAATAATTAATTAATCGAATTCGAATTTTTATATTTATAATATATATAATCTAGAATTATATTATTTTAATTATATTTTAAGGTTTTTATATTAAAGAAATATATATAAACTTTATTTAATATAATATATTTCTATGATATAATTCTCATTTTAAGGATAATTTAATATTAGTTATAAATAATATATTATAATATAATAAAAAATAATTATAATAATTTTATAATAAAACCAGAATACTTTTATAATTTCTTCTATTATATTCGCCGGATTATAATCTAATTAAATTGAGTTTTAAAGATTAGAAATTATTTATTTATTATTAGTTTATATAAAAGAGAAACGAATTTAAGGATTATTAAGGATTTATATAATAGGTAATTAAAGAATATTATAAGGGTAAAAAAGGTATTAAGTACATTTAAGTACATTTTAAATTTATAAGAATATTTCGAATTTTAAATTATTAAATTATATTTAAATAATATTTTAAATTGAAAAGTTAATTATTTATATATTATTTTAATATTAAAATTATTTTTAAATTTATTATATTTTTATTATTTTTTAAACTCTTAATAATAATAATATTAAACTTTTAAGAATTATATAATAAATCGCTTATTCTTTTTCCTATTTATTAATTTATTATTCTTTTAATAATTTTATTTCGAAGCTTATTTTAATAATATATATTTAGAGATTCTATTAATTAATCTCTTATATAATAATATTCTTTTCTTAATTTTATTAAAGTATCTATTGTTTTTATATATATATTAAAATCTTTAATTTTCCGAAGTTTTAATATTACCTTTTTAAATAGTTTATATTCTTTAAATTTTATAAATTTCTTCTTTATAAATTGCTCTTAATTAATATTCTTTTTAATTATAATATTAATAAATATATCTAATATCTTATCTAATTGATTATTATTTTTTAATTAATCTTTTAAAATAATTAATATATTTTATTAAGATATTTTAATATTATAAAAAAGAGAGCTATAAATTAATAGGTTCTAAAATTAAATAAAAGATAATATCTATAATTATATTTATTATTATTAATATAATTATAAAATTTAATATATTTAGATAAATAGGTTTTTTAGAAATAATAGATATTACGGAATTAGCGCCTATTATATAATTAGTAGTTATTAAATAATAAATATTAATTATATAATTAACGTTAATTATATTATAATTTCCTCTTTTTTAGTTTTTATAATTATCTTCTTTCTTTTATTTATTTTAAGAATATTTTTATTTTTACCTTTAAACTAAATATTAAGAAGATTTCTTAATAGTTTTTTAATATTTATAAGTCTAATATTTTCTAATATTATTCGAACCTAATTTTTAAATTCAATATTCGATAACGGAAAATAAATACTTTTATTAAAAGAGAAAATCTAATATAACCCTAATATTAATCCTTTAAATTTATATCTAATCTTCTTATACTCTTATTTAACCTAAAGATTTTTATAAATAATTATAAATTATATATCTTTACTTTATTTCTCCTTTTTTTTATTTAGTTAATATAAAGTAATAATTAATTAAAATATCTTTTCCTTTAATAATAATATATTAAAGAATATTATATTATTATTAAAAGTAATAATATTATTAATAGGAATTAATATTAGTTTTCTGGAATTCTAATTAAAATAGCGAATTATTTTAAATTTAACTTTCATATAAAGTAATAGTTTATATATTTTATTATTAAATGAATTTTCTATTTAAATTTTTAGAAGCTTTTATAGGTTTTTAATATTATTTTTTATAATCTATTAAATTTTTAAATTTTTCTTAATTAACTTCCCTTTATAATTAAAATTTATTATACTTTTAATATTCTTTATATCTTTAATTATATTAATATTAATATTAAATTTTATTTATTTAATATCATAATAAAGATATTATTTAATAGGATATGATTTATTAAAACGGTTTTATATTATATAATTAAAAGTTAATTTCTTTAAAAAATTTATAAATTTATTAAAAATAATGAATCTTTTAATCTAATTATTATAATCGATTTATTAAGAGAGATTTTTAATAATAATAGTATTATAATAGATTTTAATATTATATATTATATATATTAATTATTATTATAGATTATTTTTAAAGTATTAATTATTAAAAATATGAAAATCCGATATTATTAGGTTTTTTTTAAGGTTTTCTATTATTATTTTAATTTATATTCGAATTATTTAATAGTATTAATAAAAACAAGAAAATAATTCATTAGAATTATAAAGTTTATAATTTTAATATAAATAAAAGAGATTAATATTTTATTTCTTTTAATTTTTTAAATAGAGCTTTAATCTTTATTAGTTTTATTAATTATTTTTTTAATATTATTATAATTAATGCTTTTACGGGTATTTTTATAAATGTTTTTATAGATAATTTTATAATCTTTTTATTTAATTATTTTATAAGTTTCTTAATTAGTTTAGTTTTTATAAATTTAAGATTTATAATTAATTTGGTTTTTTTTCGATATATAAGGTATATTAAAGGTTATAAAAGCTTTTTAATCTTATTTATAAAGCTTTAAAAATAATAAATTTAATTTATTAAATAATTTAATTTTATTATAAAGCTTAAATAATATATTAATACTTAGAATAGTTTTAAATTATTATATTAAAGCTAATTAAGATTATATTATTAATATAAGATGATTTATTAATAGGGTTTTAATAGATTAAATGAAATTTATTTAAATATATATATATATATATAAGTAATATAAGATAAATTTCATTAATTTAATTTAATCATATAACCGGTAATATTAACTTATTTACTTAAGTAAATAATTATTATTTACGTAAAAATTCTTTAATAACCGCTAAGCTAGGTTTTGATTCCTAAACATTATATTACTAGGTTCATCTAAGAATCGACACTCGGTCAATTAAAATTTAGCCGGTTGCGACCTTGTCTATTGGAGAACGATCCTTGTCTTCTAAACCCCGAAGATGCGCACCTTCGGAACCCTTCCAGACCTTGTCAACAATCTCGACGCGATCGGGCGGGGCAATTGCAAGTGCGTGCACCGTAACACCGTTTGGCTACCGTACACAGTAGTAAGCTATGCCCTAATTCCGATGAAGATTCACTCGAAATGTAGGCTAGTCCTGAAAATCGGCGTCAGGCATTGGCTTTATTCAAAGATCACTCCTGCAAACTTTCTCTAATTCTAGAGATAATTTTACTCCCAGCGACATCACTTGAACCTCTTCGACAATGTCTTCGTTTGATCTCCAAAACACATTAGGACGTATCCTTTCAGCTGAAAAGGTTCTTCTCCCAGGCAGCGAAGAATACAAGACTAGCAATAGCTCATACTTCACCGCCTTCGGAAACGAAATCAATCCATCGTATATCGCCAAGCCATCAAGCGTCCAGGAGGTTTCTGACCTCATTCGTGCATTGAACCCTCTTCTTTCCCGTGGAGAGGCTTATATCGCAATCCGCGGTGGGGGCCATACGCCTTTCGGAAGCAGTTCCAATATAGAGAATGGTGTCACCATTGACCTCAGAGGTCTCAAGGGAATCTCTCTAAATGAAGATAAGTCGGTTGCTCATGTTGCTGCCGGTGAATCATGGACAACAGTTTACACAGAGCTGGAGAAACATGGCTTGACTGCTGCAGGTGGACGTGTAGGAAGAGTTGGAGTCACAGGTTTTGTTCTCGGAGGTTAGCTATTTCCCTTAACTCCCAATTTTTTGCACAAAAGCTTATACATTGATATGAAGGTGGCCTCTCTTTGTATTCGACCAGCCGGGGATTTGCGTGCGACTCGGTTGTCGATTTCGAAGTAGTGCTTTCGTCTGGGGATATAATCCACGCCAATGCTGAACAAAACTCGGAACTCTGGACATCATTGAAAGGCGGCCTGAATAATTTTGGTACCGTCACCTCCTTCAAAATCAAGACTTTCCAATCAGACAATATCTGGGGGGGAGCCACCTACTACATGCCCGGCACATTTCCACAGGTTCTCCAAGCAGCATGCGATCTAGCGACATCAGAAACAGACGAGTACACCCATATCATGTGTAGCGTTGGCTATGGTTTCGGACAACAAATTGTCATTGCACTGATGTGGCACCTCAAGGGCGAGGAGAATGCCAAGTCCCTTCAACGCTTCACATCTATTCAACCACAAGTCGAACAGATGAATACCATGCGAACCTCGACACACATTGGTTTCTGTAACGAGCTTTCTAATTTCACAACTGATGGTTCCAGGTATGCCAAGTGTCCCAGCGGAAATTGATTGACTGTTGACTTTTGATAGGCAATTCTACATGACCTGCACTATTAAACCAGACCCCGACCTGATGACCGCTTTCCATGATAAATGGCAAGAGACACTACTCACGATCAAAGATGCCGAAGGTTTCACCTTCGCATTTGGTTTCCAGCCCGTGGCTAAAAGCCTGCTGGAACATTCGGCTTCGCGAGGCGGCAATGCGATGGGCCTCACTCCTGAAGATGGACCCCTCTTTATCGTTCTCTTGAACCCCAACTGGTCTCTGGCTGCTGATGATGAGAAGATTATCACAGGAGTGTCAGCGCTTCTAGAAGAGTTTAAAAGACTTGCTAGCGAGAAAGGATTGCTTCATCCATATATCTTCACGAATTACGCGTATAAGAATGCAGACATTTTCAAGGGATATGGCGAAAAGAGCTTGGGAAAGCTAAAGGCTGCAAGCAAGAAGTGGGACCCAGAAGGAATCTTCCAGAAGGCTGTACCAGGCGGTTTTAAGTTGGCTAACAGCGATATCTGAGGGGTTATTCTTCACATTCCGCACATGTCAGCTGTCGTTTCTCAAACTTCTTATTCAAGCTAGTGTTCATGACACTGATACATTTTAAAATTGAAAAACTTTCGTCTGGTTTTGTTCTCGCTAATTGAGTAACTGGTATATATAGTAGGCTGTCAGGATATGCAAGCTGGTATATCATAACCTTGACGTTTGCTCTGAAGCCCGCAGTTTCAGTGCAGCCTTCTTTCCGATTATTTCAACACCATGCGCCCATTTTCATTGCATGAGCCTGCATTTGCTTTTGGACTGGAGGGAGAGAGCAAAGATCCGAGTTATTTTAGCCTACATAGGTATATACCACAAAAGGATAGAGACCAGCGAGGAAAGTTTCTTCACGCACATGTCCGGCTTCGCACAGCGGCTCCTCGGAGGTGTAGTCAATTGTGCTCCAATGGTCTTTTTTTTCTTTCACTTCTTCGCTTGCTTCACGTTAACACGATAACAGTTTTTTTTATATATTACTCAATTCGTTCATAAGACAGGTTGCAAGAAGATGGAAGATGTTTCGCAATACACAGTCGTTCGGCGTGGCTAGAATACAGAAATTACAACCGTTTCCTTTACAAATATTTTCATTCCACCAAAAATAAACAATCCCACCATATAAGATTACAACAACATCTGCGATATTTGAATGCTTATTGCACCAGCCCCTTGGATGTCAATTGAATGTTGTAGTAGTATGCAACTTAATTTTCCAGTAGAGACTAACCCATTCCGAGTTTTTGAACTGAACTCCACTTGAGATTTCATAGTATCAGACTGCTAGAGCTGATCTTCGCCCTATTTCTTTGGCGCTGTCTCCGATGATACATTCACTGTCGTCATTCTATATATACCAGCGTCAGGTTTCGGGTGCAGGTTCTCCTCATCCGAGGCTCGAATCGAACTCTCGTTATGTACGTTGTGGAGCTCGAGATAGCGAGAATCCTTTCTCATGTTTGAGCCCGAGTCGCCTGATTGTGGAGTCTTCTTGGAGGACGGAAGGGAATTCTGCGTTCCTCTCATGCTGTGGAGGAGAGATTGAAGAGTGGCATAGAGCTTAGTCTCCTTGAATTTGACATTCCAGACTTTTGCAAGTGATGGCATGCAAGCGACCCAAATTGTAACGTATACTTCGGCTTGGCTAGATTGTATTTTTAGTTCATGTGATATTGAGCAGCTGGAAAATTCTAAAAACGTACATGCAAATATAGGTCTGTGCTGTGGACCAGGTTGAATCAGGCCCTCTGACAATTTTGACGCGATAATATACAGTCAAAGCACTGGCTGCGAGGGCACTACAGCTGGGTCAGTGAACAGTTTGGTATAACACCTTGACAGGAATGCATTATTACAAAATACCAGTCATGAAGACGGCAGCAAGGGCGATTTTCTTGCCTGTTGGCATTTGAAGCTTGAATATAATTGGAAGCGGAAGGAAGAAAATTGCAAGATCGGCTCCGATGTTGACACCAGCTTGGACGAATCCGGGAGTCGCTAAGTGATTGCAGTTTTGGAGAACTGCCAGAGACCAAGGGTCTCCATTATGTGGTACACACCAAACGATTGCCATAAAAACTGTCACCTTGAGTAAGCCTGGTTCATGCCCTTCGAATATCACGACACTTACCATTCATCCAGTAGACAACTAAAAAGACAGACAATGATATGTAGACTCCAACTCTGAGCCAGACTTTTGGTCTGAAAGCTCGAAGATACAACAACAGGATAGAGGATTTAGCGAAAAATAGCATTGGCCCGTAGAAGACGCTTGTCGCGAAGAGTTTCTGATATAATTAGCGGGGAGTTTGATCTTGCAGGAGGTTGGATCAATACCTTCATATAAGCTTTGTTGATTGAACTTAGAGGAGTATCCCAGGCATGACGGGAAGAAGATCCCACTACATCAACTAGCTTAGCTTCCACGGTTTTCACTTCGCGAAGTTCAACCTACTGCTACAAACCATACCCGTATAACCTGCGGCAAGAATAAAAGATATAACCACGAACACTGTAACGCATTTAGCGAAGCGACAAGAATGCCAACTTCTGAAGTATACATACCATCATCTAGCATTATTTTATGGTCCCGCTTCACGTAAACTGCAACCCTTAAACAAACAAACATCAAAGCTATAACAGCCAAGACGATCCCGACTTCTTGGACCGTGGAGATCAGTGAAACTGAGCTGGCAAAGTCTGGTGCAGCTCCGCTGGGGTTGAGGGCAAGTGGAATCTGTGACAGATCCGCGCCTGGAGGTATGTTTGCAGCCATTTTGGGTTGCGACGATTGCGATTGATATTTCTTTGTCTTTGAAACTATTATGATGGTGGAGAAGCTTAGCTCAGCTTGAGGGAGCTTGAAAGAGCTTTGGCAAAATTGACTTGGACAAAGATCCAATTGAAGTGCAAATGCGGGAATCTGACAGGATATCCACTTATTCCAACCTATGTAAATCTCCCTGAGCTTTGCTCGAAGAATTGTAGAGGCCAGGACCTCTTGGGAGGCGAGATTCCGCCGGCAATCGGATAAATAATTCTTTCCCAGTTCAACGCCAAGGAAGGAATTTTCCATGTTTAGGGTGATAGGATGTGATCTACTAGGGAAGAGGGAAGGCGGCGAAGCGACTTGAAGGGGTAACACTCGGCTCGCGGGTCAAAAAACCCTGGCTCTTGCATCAACCAACTATTTGTGACACATGAGGTGCATATGCGTTGCCTACTTAATCCGGTTACATTGCGAAACAGCATGCACTTACCCCTCTTCCATTTGCCCAAAGTTTCTCGGTAGAATTTTCCTATTTTGGTATCTTCTGCCTCCAGGGGTCCATTATTTACACCATTTGCCCTATACATACTACATAGTACCGTGTGCCCAAACAATCGAAGGATGCAATTTCGGTATGTTCATTGGGGGGACTTACCAAAGCTCGGGGTTGCATTCTCGCACCCAAATGCATGGGTACGGTATCATACATGTATGCTCACTATGCTGACAACATTGAGTCAATTTGAGTGGGTCTTTGATAGCCGTAGCCCGACCAACAGAGCCCCTTACAACTCTCATGAGAGTAGCGCTTACTAGATCTCAGCTGCCGAAGCCACCGAGATTTTGACAGCGGGATGCGCGATCGACCATGCAGTATAAATTTCCCCGTTGCTGGTGCACGACCAGAATATCATCCGCCCCCGCAGAACTCACCCGCGTTATTCGCACTCGCACATCACGTTAATGGATAACTTGGATACGACTTGTTTGATCAAAAGATTGATTGTTTTGTTACTAAGGAGTAAAGAGAGCCATGACACTCAGTTCGCATAGGAGACCGTACCCATCTGGACTTCCACATATCCACATTTAGTAAAGCTTCTATGAGAGTCCCACTGAGCATATTATGTATTAGCAAAACTTCTGAGTCCCCGTATACTAGTTCCTTCTCCGCGAGTCCGCGACCATCCCAATTGCTCATCATCTCCGCGTTTTGTTTCATTGCATTGTAATATGTCTGCTACATTAATCTCAGTGCAGTATATTGTTGGCTCCTGGGCGATTCGTACACAAAGCCATTCTGGCATTCTTTGAATTCGATAATACTTAGGAGCCAGTTTTGATCAGTGTTTTGGTGGCTTTTCAGAATATAGCATATTTAGAAAAGTTAGAAACATTTGGCTAGGTATTACGCGTATCGATATATAGTTGGAATACATAAAACATAGATCGAGTTGTATTATTAACCCTTGAAGCCTTTCTATCGTGTCTGGAATCAAATCGGTAAATATACCACTAAGAAAGAAATGTTTAGGAACTTACTAAAAGCTATTTGAACAAGCTGATCAGCAGTTGATGATTTCCGTCATAGCAGTCTAATAAGTATGAATAGTAACTTCTTTATCCCATGATTGCTTTTAAGTTTTCACTATTACCCTTTTTGTTATTTGTTGCTAGAGAAAAAACGGCAAAACTTAGGGGTGACTGAAGTCTTTCAGCCGAGATTTTATCTTTTCTTCTCTTCGCCGATAACCGGGCTGCAAATACAAACGGCAGGCATGTTCCTGTAATCAGTGGAGATAATCAGTGGACACACTATGTAATGCCCGAACGTCAACCCCATCTTTTGCAGTCTTCAAAGTGCCCCTGTAAGTCATCCTTCAAGACTTGATTCCTTATTACTGATGGTAAGATGACCAAATGAGCAGGCAATAGCCCTGATTTGGAGGCCGTGGCCCATTGATTGATCACAACTCTTCAATGGATGAATCGGGTACCGATGTTGAAGTTCTATGCAAGAGATCCTGGGCTCTGCATAAATGTGCTCTGTTCATGAAGCAAGGAGAAATCCCACAATCCAAAGATGGAAGGTGTCCCTAGAGGATCTTGAAGTTCGAAGGCGACAAAGTGGTATCTGACAATCCCCGCCCGATTGTCGTAATCCCATAATCATTAGCAAGTCATATTGTGACAGGGGCGAAGCCAACATCAGCCCAGAGGAGGCGTCAGCGCCGAACGATAATTGGATATTCTCTCGGTGAATTAGCTTGACTGAAAAACTGCTGAAGAACGTTGGGAAAGTGCCGAGCTGGTGTGTGTGCAGCTGATGCTGCTGGTTGGTGTTACTCGAGTAAATTCTGTGATTGCTATAGCGTGGTTACAAGAGTGATATACTTGGTATAGTCGTTACGATTTATGTGTCAAGTACACGAGACTCTCAAAGGTCGCTTACCATCCACCGCTCAAGATGCCTCTGCGGATTGTCTCCTATCTCGAAACTGCTCTCTTGAGTCCTCGTCTGCCAATAATAATTATTGGTTCCTGTGCTCTTCTCCTATGGCTTACCAAAAAAGTTAGTTGGCCAGCTCTTCTTGGTTTTCAATGGTCCTGTAGCTCACCTAGATTTTCAGGAAAATGGGGTGCTACCGCTTTCTAAGTTGCGATCCAGCGCAAAGAAACGAATAGCACTTTTAGTATACCCATTTATCGCCAAGGACATGGTTCAAAATGCATATGATCAGGTAAGAAAGCTCAGTCCAGGACTTGGATAATGGCGCCATTTTATTGACTCCTTTTGTAGTCCAAGGGTCTCCCAGTGCAAGTTCAAACCCCAGAGAGTCTTGTCACCTTTGTCACCTCTTCCAAGCATATCAAAGAAATCGCGAGCGCAGGGAATGATGAACTGTCTCTCCATGCAGCCGCCAAAAAGGTCAGCCAAGCGAGTTGATAGTTACTCGGAGAGATAATAACCCGAGCAGATTTTGAAACCCGAATACACAATGAATGGCTTCAACTGGCATAATATGCGAGGTGTTGATGGTATAGGTTTCGTGCGGGCGCTTCGCACTTTGTTGACTAACCATTTGCCACAACTATCTTCGGGTGTTCAAGCCCTTGTTGGCAAAACATTTGCAGAGGAGCTTAGGAACGGGACAAGTGTCAATGGTATGTTGAAGTTCCGACACTTTACTTGAACTTGCACTTATAGTATAACAGCAATGGGTATTGTAAAGACAGCAGCAACCAAAGTAACAGCTTACTCGTTCTTTGGTCCAGAAGTCAGTAAGTCCACCCTCATTGTCCCATTTCCTCCAGTATATCTAAGCACAATCATCACAGTGGGCGATGAAGACTTTATGGACGCCGCACTCTATTATAATCACGATGTCATGTTAGGGTCAGAAATCCTACGCTGTACCCCTAAAATGTTTGAGCCGTAAGTTACTCCGATATTGAGCTGCTAAGTTTACCACTAACAATTCTCCATAGATTGGTTGGGGCATTCTTTCCTCTTTTCCTTCGGCGTCAACGGACATTCTACAACGGCCTCGTCATGCTATTCGAAAAGAGACTAGACTCTCTAAGATCGGACCCCACAAAGAAATATGTTAGTGCTTCAAATATTAGACCCAAAAATCTTCTAATATTTAATGAAAGGATGATGTAATACAATGGATTATTGATACTTCCCCCAAATCAAAGCCATGGACTACTGGAAGAATGGCTTTCGAAGTGATGGCCATCTGGTTTGGGTCTGTTGAGGGTCTATCTACAGTATGTAACTCCATTCAATGGTACTTGTGTTTCTTGACCAGCTAACTCAGCACAACAGACTCTTCTGTATGCTGTCTACAATCTCTGCTCTCAATCAGACTATATTGCACCTTTGCGAGAAGAAATTGAAGGGCCAGCGGGTGAACAATTTTTCAAGACTGGCGATGGCCTCCCGCTACTGGATAGCTTTCTCAAGGAGTCATCGCGATGGACTCCCGTTGAATCTGGTAAGTGCCAACATGCAAATGATTGTGCACTGTTAATTTTTCTTACCAGTTTCTACGCGTCGCGCTGCGTTGAAAGATTTTACATTTTCAGATGGAACGCATGTTAAGAAAGGCAATTGGGTGTGTGTACCTATCGGTGCAATGCTAGGAGACGCCAAAAATTACCCTCAACCTGATACCTTTGATGGATTTCGCTACGTAGACCCTCAAACATTCAACAGAGAAAGCTCGTTGCAACCAGAAGGGCCTTCAAAATTCACCGATATCTTGGATACCTGGCAGGTTTGGGGGACAGGTAAAATCCTCTGGTAAGGTCTACCCTAGATAAGTATGCTTTGCCCATGGCCATGTGCTAATGAAGTTTTTAGCCCTGGACGATTCTTTGTCTGTTTCGCTATGAAACATATCATGGTACATATCATCCAAAATTATGAGCCTGAATTGGTTGATAAGGACGGCAAGACCACAATGAATTGGCGAACGTGGACTTTACCAAGACCGGGTGTTAAGGTAGAATTTAAGCCACGGGTGTAAGAATGTAGTGTTGATTGTTTGTTGCAGCCGAATTTCCTTACAGTATATTCTACTTCGTCGCTACTGTACTTGAAATTCTGTTCTGCGGAGAAGGTCGAGTTCTCAATATCAAAGAGTCTAGCTCTTCCATTAGTCCTTATCCTTTATAAAAACAAGTCACCCCATGACCTGAGATCTTCTCTACTGCTTTTGGCTCTAGCAGCAGAAAAAAACGGTTGGTCGACCAAGTTCCGGCGTCACGTGATCGCTCCCCCCCCACCTCTCAGAGTAGTTTGTGAGCCTGCGAGCCCACCTCTTGCGAGTCGAAGGCGAGCACTTCACCCTTGGGAAGAGGAAGTCGGGATTTCCCCCTTCTGGTCTGCCAGAATAATCTTGTTAAAGTAAACCAAGTAAGGTTATGCTACGATGCAAAAGAGTTTAACCCCAAATTCGATCCAGAACGAAGTAGAACTAAATTCATTATTATAGATGAAAACACTATATGTAGTTTGGTGCACTAACATCGTATTAAAACTATTCCAAATGCCAATCACCATAGAACTGAGGATGGTATGCACCAGGCTCCCATATACTTGTATCTTGAAAAAGTGTAATACGCAAGCGAATTGACCCCCCTTTGTTCTTCGGAAGTACAACACTGTCTTCAGCCGTTTGCCTATCCTTCCTTTCCCATCACCCAATCGACTTTTTTAAAACGTTGAGCCCAGTATTTTGCACGACGCCCATATCCTAGAACGTAAATTGTTAGTTGTCTTGATATCAACAGCACTTTCTTGAATATGCGTACCATCAGTGACGTAGGTAGGAAGGCAGACGTGAATTTTACCGCGCCTGCGCTCCAACCATGCCAAATCTTTCCCGTCTTGCCTTTCAAGATGTCCGCCACCACTTTCTTTGCATATTCTGCCGGCTCCATTCTCTGCGCTCCATCTATTCCATGAGCTCTGTCCAATATGGTGCTTTCGATTGGCGCATAAAGAGAGCCGCTAGGGAGCTTCAAATCATCAAAATGTGTCTGGACATTTGTTTTACAGGCTCCAGTCACCACGGAGAGAACTTTGACTTGGAATGGTTCCAATTCCATCCTCAGCGTCTCAGCCATAATCTCTTCCGATCGTTTTGTAGCACCATATGTTCCTAGAAAGACATTATCAGCTTTGTAGATGAGCTATCACGGCTAGTACTGATTAATCTGTGGTGAATGTGACGAATTGGGCATTGAGCGTTTTTTTACCTTGGTATGGTACGTTGAGATAGCCAGCAACCGAAGTGATGAAACCAAAGTTCCTTTTGCTTTGATGAGGAGTGGGGAAAATGCTTTGGTTACAGCAAGTGGCCCCCAAACGTTGATATCGTAGAGTTTCTTCGCTGCTTCAATGTCTTCGTCCAGTAATGGCATGTAGTGGTTGCGAGCAGCATTGTTGACCAAGTGCGTGAGTACCCCACCAGTTTCTTGGCTGACGAACTCAACAGCAGCTCGAATTTGGTCAGCCTCCACCACATCCAATGTTAGTAATTTGATATTATCCAAATTTTCGAGTTTTTTCATTTTACTTTTATCGCGTGCTGTAGCGAACACAAGAAACCCTCGCTGCTGAAATGCAAGTGCCAAAGCAGATCCATTGCCACCGTCACTGCAGCCTGTAATGAGAACGGAACCTGCTGGAGCCATGCTTTGTTGGAAAATAATTACCAAAGGGTAGAAAAGTAACGAAAAGCACAGAGAGATACAGAACTCAGCAGTCCTGTGCAAGCCAAGGAGCGCTGCATGAAGATTTGACTGCAATAACTTGAAGTCTTGAAAGGTTCAGGCGCGCATCGTAAGCGAGTGGATTGTCCGATACTGTGCTTGTTCAGGCAGAATCGAAAACTGTACTTTTGAGGGGTAACATTGTTCAAGCAGCCAAGCTGCAGGATTTGTGATCCTTGATATTCACAATCAAGAATCTTTTCACTTGTAATACTCCTTCTCTAATAAGCGAGGCTCACCCAATCGCATCGATCTCCGTCCGATTGTAAACCCCCTGTCAGCCAACCATGTAAGCTAACGTCGTAGGAACATTAAGAACGCCTGCATGCGAAGGATCTTGTCCTTGCACTTGATTCATTTTCCCACTATCGCGGTCATGGATCTACATCTAACAAAATTTGCGAGTACAGTAGCCCATAAATGCAACTTTCAGTAGTGGATCTTTATTAATCCCCTTGATTGAACGTACCTAATTGGTGAATGATAGGCAATAGAAAATCCTTTGCAATGAGCTCCTGCCTTCAAAATGGGAGTACGCGCGTAGCGCGCTCTACATGCAGCGACAATGGAGTAAACCAAGCGAGATTCCTTTATGCTATGTTAGTAAATTGCTTTCTTCAATACCTAGCTAGGGCAGAATACATTTATCCAGAGATTTAAACCTTATTGAGGATTGTTTTGCGCTTTAGGGTTGAGATACAATTGACCACATAGTTTGCCGTAGCCATAAGCGTAGCCGATGCAGCCTGCCTTTGTGAAATATCACATCGCCACCTCCAATTCTCACGCTTTTGGTCAGACGTGCATCGAGTCGGTGTTACGTGTTACGAGGATGTATACCCCCGTCGAACCATTAGAGTTAATTTTTTGCGATGGTGGTCAGACGTGCATTTCCCCCTCCTCGTTCCAAGTCTCCCCATTATCTCACCTGCATCGTCGCCGGACGCCGAGATATTGCAGCAAACACTGTGGACTATTTTGCGCCTTCAATATGCGTGCTGCTGCCTCATCTGCGCAGGATTTTGGGTTCCACGGCATTGAATGGACGTAAGCTGACCGGATCTCACCCCTGTATATCGAGCGATTAGTGGCGAATTATACGGGGTAAAAATAATTAATGGATGGAAAATGGCTCCTTCTCAATTGAGACTGAGTAGATGCGATTGTGGATGGTTGATAGTTGGTAGTTGATAGAGATAGATACACACCCAAAAGGAAAACACTTACTAAGCGAGGAGGTCGAACCGGGACTAAGATTCGTCCGATGCTGGCTTTTATCGAGCCACTCGAAGATCGAAGTTGGTATTGATGGGTGAGGAGAGCCTCATGGTAATTCGGGGCTTGTTGATCACACAGAAGGTTCTTTCGTGGGCGCTGTTCTTCTCGACACCTAGCCGAGCACGGGAAGCCACAAGAGAGGGGTAGTAGTCACGTGAAATCCCGGAGAAAATAAGTTTCCCGCCTCAAAGGTACGTGCCCCTGTTACTCCACGCCGGAACCATGTGGCAGACATGTGGCGGTCCCGTCCCGTGTTATTCAAGGTTTCTCTCATGGAAACGGCATAGTAAATACCGGTGGGCTATCGATTTATGTCAAGCATAGAATTCACAATCTCATCCCGCACCAACTTTGTGAATAGGTCTACTTAAGTAGATATGCTACCCACATCTTGTGGTGAAATAGAGCGTTGGAAAGCCCCCTCCGCTTGCTTGCCTACACCACCTCGTCATGTTTTCCCCACGAGTTTGTTTTGTTGATAGGCTCCTTTTATCTATATTGATATTGGCGATTGGAGCCGAAGCCACCAACTCTACTGTGCAGTCAACCTGCGACTCACTATCAAGCTCCCTCCCCGGACAAGTTTTCCTACCTGGAAGCGTCCCTTACAACGCCTCCGTAGCTTCATACTTCTACCTCCAGAACCGACTAAGCCCAACCTGCATTGTTGCTCCGAAATCTGCAAATGATGTGTCTTCAATTGTGAAGATACTTGGGGAGTGTTCTTCAACGCAGTTTGCAGTAAGGGGAGGGGGTCACGCTACCAACAGGGCCTTCTCAAATATTGATAATGGGGTTACCATAGACCTCAGTGCATTGAACACGGTTACGGTACAAGCAGAGAGTTTCAGGGCAGAGGTTGGCGCAGGTTCAAGATGGGTAGATGTTTATACAGCTTTAGAGGCATACAATCAGTCAGCTATTGGAGGACGTGTTGCCGATGTTGGAGTAGGGGGACTCACCACGGGTGGTACGTTTTCTTCTCGCGTGTTCCAGAATCACTTGTAAATCTGCTGATAGAAAGTCCTTAGGCGGTATCGGATTCACCTCTCCACAGCGAGGATTTGCCTGTGATTCCATCGCCAATTTCGAGGTTGTACTTTCCACGGGGGAAATCGTGAACGCCAACGCGACGAGCAATGCAGATCTTTTCAGTGCGTTGAAAGGAGGCCAGAATAACTTTGGGATTGTCACTCAATTCGACATCATCACGTTCGATCAAGGGCCCTTCTGGGGAGGAACTCTCATCTATCCCAATTCCACGGACGATGAGCAAGTGGCAGCTTTTACGACGTTCAAAACACCTGCGAATTTCGACCCATATGTCTCTGTCGAGCAAAGTCACGTCTACGTTAGTGCAGAAGACGACTTGTTCTTAACATCAGCCAGCGTATATTACACGCAAGATGTTGCCAATGCCAGCGCCTTGGACATATTTGCGGATATAGAACCCCAGATCGAGAACACTTTACGTCTCGCAACTACGTCTGAATTTGCACTAGAAGTGGAATCTTTGGGTACCACAAACCAGTAGTATGCTTTACCAAGTTCAACAAATGACGTCTGACTAACAATGCGCAGCTCGATCTTTGTCACTACAACCTTTGGAATTTCCCCAACAATCATGGCCAAAGTCCTCGCAGCATTTCGCACTTCCAGACTCCAAGTAGGTACAGAAGTCTCCAGTGCAGGCGTAGTTTCATCGATGACATGGCAATCAATTCCCCCTCCGCCCTCGAACCCTCTCACCCCAAACAGCATGGGCTTTGCTCCGGGGGCAACGCCAGAGAAGAATCTCGTCCTACTCCTGATATCAGACTTCTGGGACGACCCTGCAGACGAAGCGCCAATCCGTGCTTCGCTCGAGGCTTTTATCGCTACTGTAAATTCGATTGCGGAAGAAGAGGGGACTGATGTCCCGTATTTGTATCTCAACTATTCGGCGGACTTTCAGGATCCGTTGGGGGGTAATGGGGGGTTGACAACTCTGCAGACGGTGGCGAAGAAGTATGATAAAGCTGGGATGTTTCAGAAACAAGTCGTTGGCGGATTCAAGCTGTTTTCATGAGTTGCGAGATACTCGGGATCGAACTTTGAAGCGTTTTCGTCGCGGTAAATTAAGCATAAAATTATGACTTGAATAATGCAAATATTTTTACCGTATTCATAACTGTAAGACTTTCAGGCACCACTGCAGATGCAGACGTGAGCCAGAATCTCGCACTTCAGCATTCTGACTCTTTCCGAAGGCTATTAGCCTTCCTAAGGAACGAAGGAGGCCCCGAAGTAGAAGAAGGCAATGTTCCCCCTTTCTGGCTCCCAGAAACACCTCGTATAGTACTGAATAGTTTTCATCTCCAATTTATATAGCATAAGAACAAGAGATAATTTCAGAAGACCAATTTTGATCACCTCGATCACAAATTATGTAGATCAGGGCGACAAGGTCAGAATGAAAGAGAATAGTGCTAGTAGATAGTTGAGAATAGGAGCGAAGAAAGCAAAAAAAAAGCCGCAAGTGGAAGAAAGCAATGCGTATACAGAAAATCCAAGACATGAATACGCAAAGCCATCTACATAGAGTATGAGAGTGAATATGGTTTGAAATTTCGAACCCCTTTTCTCTGGGCAGAAGAGACGTAGATCTTGAGTGAGTCGGCACTTGCCAAAATTTCGGGAGTATTGGAATAATCGAAGTAATACCAGCCGAAAGAAGCTCCCAACTTTTTGTCTTGCGGACAACTAAAGAAAGAATTGAGCAAAACGAAGCAGCTCGTTTAATTGCTGCCTTCTGAGAATATGCAAATTCAAGAAAAGATATGGTCACGCGACTCGTCTTGAATTTTGCTGATCCTCGAGACGGAACCTGAATTGCGTGTGCCCACAATTATACAAGAACAGGATAGCCATACCACTTGTGTATGCCTCCAATAAAAACAAAATAAATGCGGTATGCATACATATCTTCCATCAAAGCTGAAAAAATAGCATTGAATCTCCTCGCGGAACACGATATACCGTCTCGTTGGTAATCTTTGAAGGGTGTGTACGGATGAGAAGAGATGGATATTGTCGGAACGAAGCGTATGAAATAGGAGTAAAGAGAAAACGCGGCCTTTTCCGTGTCATCACAACCAAGGAAAAGCAAGACCGAGTTCAGCGAGTCGTCCAAAACAGTCTCCCATTCCCCAATCATCATCTAGTTTTTTGTACAAAGGTGTGTTCCTGTTTGATCTTCAAATGCGGGTATTCCTACGCGTTTCCCAGTAGCCTTCGGTCTTCAATGGCACTCAACCACAGCCCCCTTTGGCTGTCCATTTATGGTCGCTGCACCCTGATACCCTCCCGGTTTGTTCTCAGAAAGCTTCCATTGCACTCCTCATAAGCTCTGCCGGCACCAAAACCCAATCCTACGAATGCAGGCCACGCCCTCCGCTTGAATAGAAGAACGGAAAAGACGACGCCGAAGGAGAGACCGAGGGATGAGCGGATGAGGAGGGAGGAAAGGCAGCGGTCCCACTGTGGTTGTTGTCAGCATTTTTCCACCAAGAACACCCATCTACAGGCTCATTTAGAGCACCAGAAAGTCGGCACAAACCTTCTCATTCAATAATGCTTCTGAAACGGGTTTGCTTGGGCGCGCCACGACGGGTGGAGGAGGAATTGACGTCTCGACCATTTTTGTGGATTCCTAGGTGGAAGCGAATCAGTATGGGATTCAATTAAAGCTCGGATAATGCAATTGGCATACAACGGTTTGTTTTGCGCTGAAGTTGGAGTAGATTTAAGGTAGTTACGTTACGGGCATCGTCAGGAGCTGTCGCGATTCAAGTTCGTTCCTGGAAGCGGGCGGTGAATATTTGTGCCGAACAGGGAATGGCGGAGAATGTTTCTGCCGTGCGGGCTACATTTTTTTATGCATCGGTTGGAAAATCAGAGTCGCAAGAGAGCGAAAGCACGAATGCAATTCAATGGTCATTTTTTCTTCCCCAATTAGGAAATTTCGAGTGTTTGCTAACTTTAAATTCCAGGCGTCGAAATCTCGTGCTGCGCAAGAACACCTTGCGTCATTGGAAAAAGCTTCTGCGCCATTCGAGGACCAACTGACCGAGGCCGCGAAATTCATTGGAGTTGATCTCGACACGGCGGGAAGACCCTCAAACGACCTCGCAGAAAATAAAAAAGCTTCCAAGAATGCTATATATCATGGCCGAGAAGAGTGGTTGCTAAGATGGCTTTTGAAGAAGCTTCAAGCTCCCAAGGACGATGTTCCCAGACAGCGGCCGGAATCTTGGTGGATCTTGGGACACCTCATACGGGCTATCCCATTGCCTGTGGTAGCTAGGTTACTTGTTGAGAGAAAGTTTACAACCATATTGCGACAAACGTTAGAGGAAGCTCGAAATCGATCAGCGGGGTTGCAGGCGGGAGAAACGAATGCGTCGAGTGAGAATACTTTGGATGACGGGGCAAACACCAAAAATTCCAAGAAACGAAAACGGACCCCTACACAAGACTCGGCTACCAGCAGTCAAAATTCGATTTTTGGCCAGTTGGAGGCCATACACGCTGCGTTGCATTTCATAAGCGCTTCTACCGAACCCATCATACAAGTGGACGAAGAACATGATGTTGCTTTTACCGCAGAGTACATAAAAACAGCCATTAGAACTTCCAGTGAAGAAGGGGCCGTTATTTTAGGACTATGGTTATCATTATCCACGTTAGCCAGGGCACAAGACCACCTGATTTCCTTGGAGTCGGATTCTTGGCTATCGCCGTTCATTGAAATGTGGTTGGTCCGTATAACCGGGGACAATGATTTGATGCTATTTGCCCTTCACTGTACACCATCACTTCTTCCATTACTTCAAAGGGGTCATTGGAAGGCCGAATTAGAAGGGCTCGCCGCTCGAAATATTCTAATTCCAGCTAGATCAGATAAGATGGGAAATTCGGAGTCAACTCTGTTAAGCGTTTTGACAAAGGTCTCCATCATTAGGAATCCGGAAAATGCTCCAATTTTTTTCGATCTTGCGATCCGATCAATTAAGACCCAGCGATCTGGACGCCGCAGATCACAAGACGACATTTGGCTTCAGAATGTTTTCAATACCCTTCGAGATGCACTTCTCCAACAAAGGCACGATGAAAATTGCAAAGCCATTCATAAGATGCTTAATAGTGCTATACAATTCAAGGTCAACCTTGACCTACCAACATTGCGCAAGTTGACTATTGAATATGCCCTTCCGGAAGCGGGTAGCAATTGGAATATCGTGCCTTCACTTTTGAAGCTCGATGGTAATGTTTTCCTTATGCCTGAGCCGGAAGAAGATTTGTTGGGCCGGCTATTGAATGCCATGACACAGTTGTCTGTCAAAGAAGAATGGGAATCTGTTGCAGATGAAATTGTGTTGAATGTGTTAGTACCTCTCATGAACGAGTTCGCAAAGGCCCGAGATCTTACTGGTTTTCTTCGTCACTGGTATGCACAGCTTGTTGAATTTGAGAAATTACGCAAGGAAGCGAGACTGTTCTCGATGAAGGTATTCAGCGCTTGGGAAGACGACGCACTACAAGAGGAGCTTGGCAAACTTCTTGAACCATCTTTGACGTTGCAACAAATTACGCACACTCTCGACTGGTTATCTTCTGAGGTTGAAAACAATCCAGATGCCGTCTGTGTCATTCTCCAAGCTATCGCTGCCTCGATTTCCAGAGAGGAGGTGGTTGATGCAGTCGGTATGCGCCTTTATCATATTATGTTTGACAATGGAAGGTCAGATAAATTAGACAGTCAGTACAAGTGGCGCTCATGGAGCATTCTCTCCCATACCGTGGACTGGATTGTTGGGCCTCCGCAAGAGGAGATTTTTACATTGCGGGACAAACACGCTAAACCATTTGACGCGTTAGTGAAAACGCCTTCGTCAGGAAATTTTTTCGAAGTTGTCGATGGGGGTTTGGTGGGTCTTGAAACTAGCGAAATGTTTCGATGCATGTGCGCGTTGTATTCTGCTGCTGTTCCGGACAGTCAATTGCATCGAACTCTCAAACCCACTATGGCCCGATACCTTCGATGTTTGGCTCAAGAGTTAAAAACCTTTCCCCAAGATTTATTGGATGGGGAGAATGCGCTAGTTGGCCACTGTGGTGGACGACAAAACACTTTCTATAGGGGCATTGTATGGTCGATTTGGTCTGCTCTTCACGCGATATTTGTGGATTATCCGAAAGTTCTTGCGGACGTGTTCCCCTCAACCTTCCGAATCACGGGTAATAATGCAACGATTGAAAGTGAAATGCACGGAAATGATGGCAATACATTCAAGATCATGTTGCGAAACATATTCTGGATTTGTTCGGCTGGCGAACATGCCAGCAATTTGCGCGAAAAGTCTACTAAATCAAATCCGGTGATGGATTGGTTCGCCACCAACAGCTTGTCTTTTTCTGATATCTGGTTATTTGCTCTGAATAACGATATTCTTTTGAATCAGCCCGCTCTCGTTGGTATGCATTTCATATTTTCCCTCGACGTTTGAAATCGGCTAACCCCCTCTTCTAGAATGTATGATCGATACCATGCTCACAGATGATTCTTACGAGGATAATCCATTCGTCAAAACCCCGACTTTGAATAACTTTGCAATTCGCTCTCTTCTTCAAGTGCCGCTCTCTGCCTTTTTCAAGAAGGATAGAGAGCGCGTAATGACAAAATGGACCCCAGACCCGGAGCTGCTTCCTGACGCCGACGATCCTTCTAGTGAAGCAGCTGCTGTAGACCCCGCAATTCTCAGTTTGAAAATCAAAATCATGCATCGGCCAACCTTCTATGAAGTTAGTACAGTGTATTTGCTCATTTGGCATCTTGTTAACGCAAAGCAGAACATGAGTTTTGAAGATTTGGTACAACTTTCCAATCAACTTGCGAGTGCAAATTCGTCGACTCCCCAAGCAAGTCTTTCTTTATTCAAAGAACTTGCCCGCTTGATGATTAGGTATGTTTTAAGTGCACATCTTTCAGTTTCAAGCTAAACGTAAATTTAGTCAAATGACGGAGAATATGGATCAGTCTCGCAATAATGACTATATTTCCAACACGTTGGCTACCATCAAGAAGACTGTGAAGGCAATAGAAACGAAAGAAAAAGGCACAGAGTGGAGCTATTCCCTGATTGCTTTGTTCGATGTCACGCTAGGGGCTCTTCGGCGCAAATCTGCTTTGCTGAATAGCCTCGATATCATCAGCGAATCGAAGCTGCAGAAAATCTCCACCAGCTTTAAAGATTCTCTTCTCGGCGAATTTGAGACCGTGCTCAAAAAGCTTTTGAAGAGAGTATCAAAGGAAGGCAAGGAAAGTAAAGTGCATTATTCACTGTTCTTAATCACCATCATGGATGCCTTGACTTCGCTCGAGGTAAATGCTTCGGAGCTGGCAGATTTCGAAAGCACCGCAGATGCTTTAATTACCTCCAGCACCTTCAGGACTGATAATGGATTCGAGACTGGAAAACGTTTAGAGACCTTTATGTCGACACATAATCAAGAAGATGGCAATTTTGCCGTTGAAGGTGACGTTTCTACTCTATATGGCAGGCAGTCGATTGTGGAACGCATAACTGCCGCCCTTGATGGCAAAGACCAGGAAGGGAAATTTCAACTCCTCGAGTCTGTGCTTGGACGAGAGTCTTCTGATTTGACTAGACTTGATAAGCTGTTGATGGCGAGATATATCATAATGTCGTGTGATGGTAAGGTCTTCCTTTGCCTGCATAAAAGATGAGCAAACTAACTTCTGATTAGATAAGAGAAAGCCTTCTAATGATGATGATGACGAAGATGACTTCAATCTGTCCAGTGCATATTCTATTCTTGCCGGTAATCTGTGGAAGGCCAAGGAGATTCGACAGTTTTGTCTCATTAGTGAGGCTATGGAACTCATGCTTAAAACCAAGGTAAGCCTTTCTTGACATCTTTCAAGCCATCGTCTAATGTACCGCCAGGCTCGCTGCATAACTCAATGGAACATCGACAGCACACTTGGCAGCATATCAATCCTCTGTACCCGCAATGGTCCCTCTCTTCGCTCCACAAGAGCTAGCACCATCTACCTCCACCTCTGCAACCTCATGAAAGAAATCCTAATCTCCCACCGCCTAAAACTCCAAGGCCACTTCCACCTCGTCGTCCAAGCCATGCAAACCCTCCTCCGCTGCCTCTTCACCCCCCTCCCCCACAGCACCACCGCAACCACAAAATTCATGGCCCCACCACCCTGGCTCTCCTCCCCAAACCACCAACTAGGCGCCAAACACGCCGCAGCATACACCCGTCTCCTTACCCTCATCTGCGACCCCAGCGTCTCTTCCGTCAGTCGATCGCAGCATAACAATCTATCTTCTGCGACAGCCAAAGCTAAAGGTATGGCGGCGCAGCATATGCAGTTTGTGCTTACGACTTATATTAAGTTACAGCTTGAAATGCGAATGCTGCCGGAGATTAGAGAGAAGATGGTTCCGGGTATTTATGCGGTTTTTGATTGTACGACGCCGGAGTTGAGGAGGTGTATTAATGAGAGTTTGGATGCGAGTGGGCAGGCTGTGTTTGGGACGCTGTTTAGGGATTATCAGAAGTTTGGGAAGTGGAAGGGGTCGTGAGGTTGTTGTGTGTATTGCGAAAGAAATTGTGGGAATTGAAGGCATGGTTTTTGTTTTGTCTCTGGTGAGATGGGCTGTGTTTGTGATGATATCCAAATTGCTCGGTACTTTTTTGCGCTCGGGAAGTAAACGTTGAATTATCCAAGTAGAGCAAAGACCTTCCTGATTTCATAGTACAAGCTCACGCTAGTAACCACCCCCTCCCCCTCTCGCCACCCCTAACTCCCTGTCAAAGCAAGCAAAAGTATTGGATGCATTCAGATTGCTTATTTGGAACCATATCATACTTCAACACTCCCCCCCTTAACCCACCTCACAACATCCTCCCCCCAAACCTCCCCCTCCTTCTCCCCCGCCATCAACGCACACGCCGGACTAATATGATTATGTCCCCCCATCCCCCCCTCCTCATACCCCTCCCCCCACGTCTCCTTCCACAACGCCGCAAACCTCTCCATCGGTCCCACAATCTCATCCTCCGGATCAAACTCCCCCACCAGCGCCAAAACCCTCGGGACTCCGACCTCCTCTCTGCTTTTCCCGGAGTCCTTGATGCTTTGCAGGAGACCGAGGGGTTCGTGTTGCTGCGCGAGAGGGAGAGAGCTGTAGTAGGTTTCTAGCATGGGGATCCGGTCCGAGAGGGGTGGGTTGCTGAAGGTTAGAGGCACGGAGAGTTGGATTGCGCCGCTTAAGATGATTTTCGCGTCTCCGGATGGCGAAATGGCACTTCTATGTTCCTGAAACATCCCTCCAAATAAAAACGTCGAGATATGCACGCCACCCGCGGAATTCCCCATCAGATAAACCTCCCTCTTCTTCCCTGTCTCCTCACCACCCAGAAGCGAAAGATTGGAAGTCACCCATTTTAACGCTGCAATCACATCCTCGCCCCCAGATGGGAAAATCGCATCTTCACCGCCTTGTTCACTGTTTACACGTCTGTAATCGATATTCACCGTCACAATCCCTCTCTTTGCGAAGAAAGTACCGAGATTATGATAAACGAGTCCTCCTGGTAGGAGTTTATCGCCGCCTATTAAGCCGCCCCCATACAGGAAGACAAGAATGGGCTGGGAAGGTGAGGGGGTTGGTGGGAGGTAAACATCGAGTTTTTGACGTGGGTGGGTGCCGTATTGATATTCGGCCCTGGGAATCTCGAGGATGGCGCTCTTGTTTGCGAGCAAGAGCGGGGTGTAAAGTTGGAATGTTGGGGGGAGGATGGTCATGATGTCTCTCCCGGCTCTTTTGTTGAGTTCTTTGAGTTGCTCCATGTTGGGTGGTTCGTGGTTTGACGAAGTTCCAAGGCGTGTGAAGTGGAAGGATTGTAGTGAGGAGGAGTTGAGAGAGAGTTTAGCTCGAGAAAGCTCAAGCTTTCATATATACCCCGCCTCTGTTGTCTCGGCGTCTTCCCACCCGATCAAATTGCCGAATTTCTCAAGTCGTAACGCCGGAGTCTGTTCTTGTAATTGGCTCCGAGCCCCTGGATCTTTTGTATATTTATATTCACCTCAAAATGCCGATATGTGCGACTTTGTTTACTTGCGCCGATAGATGCGGTTGTCGTTCTTAACCCCGCAAATATGGGGGGGCTTGTCCGTCCACCATATGTCCACATCGCGGCCGACAGGGTCCTCGGCATGCATGAGCGGGAGCATGTTCTCGGTCGGTACGAACTTCGTACGGTACCAATACCGAATCTACGGATGGATTTTGACTTTCGGAGGCTGAGGTGATACAAACTAATGTCCACCTACTAATGTCCACCTTAAAGTGTGATATTGTGGGGAAGGCTAATAAAAGCTGGGGAAGTGATATAAGAGAATATTTCACCGCATTCAAGCTCTACCTCTTCACTTTAAAACCCTTTCGCTCCCAGTTCAAACCCCCTAAAAACTCTAGATTTCATCTTTTCATAACATCACACCCAAAACCAAAAAGATGCCTCCCCTCCTCACCAACCCCCCAGGCTCCTCCACAACACCCTACAGAATCCCCGCCTTCGGGGGAGAAATATGGACAATACCCACTTCCAACTCAACAGTGCGTATGCTCGTCACGGGAAAAGAAACAGAAAACGCATTTGCCGTTGTGGGCTCAGGGGGGACGTATGACAGACCAATTGGATTCCATTATCACAAGGAGGCACATGATGTGTTTTTGTGCTTGAAGGGTAGGGTGAATATATGGGCCAACGACAAGGCGAGGACTATGACGGAGGGAGATTTTGCGAGTGTGCCGCCGGTGAGTTTTTTTGTTTTGTGGTGGTGAAGAAGATGGAGATATCACAATTCTGTTTTTGGGAGGATATGACATCATAAGAGGAAATCGAAATTGACAATTCGTATAGAACACAATCCATCAATACCAAATGGATTCTCATCACACTGAATTCCTCGGTCTTATCATCCCAGGCGGATGGGAAGAATTCTTCCGATTCGTTGGAGAGCCTTGGTCAGGACCCCTATTTCCCACAGCAGACAAGCGCAATCCCTTCGAAGTCTTGATCCCAAAACTCATGGCAGCGACTGAAAAATTCGACATGATTCCAGTCCGTGATAAGGCAGATTTCGACCCTCAGCCATGGGATGGGACTGAAGACAAGCTGCCTGGAGTTTGTGAGAATGGAGGATACTTCTTGAAAGAAGGCAAGGGAGAAAAGTGGAATGTGGGTGGAGTGGTTGTAAGGCCGATGGCAACTCGTAAAGAGAGCAGTGATCGTTTTTCGATTTATGATATTTCTGGTTCCTCGATTCATGGCTTGAAGGGTTTTGGGAAAGGCTCCAAGGGTGCTGGGACAGAGCTCAGGTTTGAGGCTACTCACCATGCCATCTACATCGTGGCAGGCGTCATGAACGTGGTGATCGAGGGTGAGGAAACAAAGACGACGGCTGGAGAGACGACTTTCATTCCAGCAGGGCAAAAATTCACATTTGGGTTCGACAGCTCCTACGCGAGGGCATACGTCTTTGCTAATGGAGGCGGAGTTGGAGAAGTGCTTACTTCAGTCGGAAGCAAACATACGGAGCCCGTCGTGTCAAACGAGATTGGTGATTTTGATGAGGACAAGATCAAGGCGTTGGAAAGCCAGTTGAAGTTTGCCGTTGTATAGATAAACAGTTCTTCCAAAAAAACGCAAATATCATAGACAAACAAAGAGTTCTCGAACGTTTGAAATCAATGAACTCCTGGGTATCTTTTTGTTCCTTTGATGCTCAAACTCCAAAATCAAATAGGGTAGCTCTCCAAATCCTTCGATGCGTGGAAACCCCGCACAGATACGACTAAGCCCGCTGGGAGTCTATAACGCTTCGAATGAATCGTTGAGGTATGCCACAAAGGTTACTCTGATTCTGTCCGCTGGAACAGCATTCGTCCTGTTGAGACTAATAAATTGCCGCCTTATTCTTTGCAAAGCTGGCAGGCCTATCGGATTTGCTGGAAGTTCCACAGTCAAATCCTCGCCCTTGTCTTCCCCCACACTCAATACCCCACCACCTTCTCCAGGATGATCTTTCGACCACTCCAAAATTCGATTCAAGATTCCCTGAGTCGTTTTGTCCAGTTCGTAGAGAAAGTCTTCGCCGCTTGAAGCCTTCGTTACAGTGGCAGCATTTGGCCGAACGGATTTCTTTCCACCTTCGACATCGGAGCCTATTAGTTGTTCCCAAATTGTATCGTTCGGTGGCTTCTCGTCGTCCCAGACAACAGTGTACAGAGGGCTATCCCATCTTGTAAATGAATTAGGCTCCTCGTACCTGAATACCAAGTTCTCCCAGCACTCTTTATCATATGGCAATTCTTCCTCTGTTTTACCCTCAAGGTCCGCAGCAAGTCGTGCCTCGTTCACAGCTCTCGCAGCATCTATACTCGTTCCCACATGCACAACACAGTGCGGCGTCCTCAGAGCTTTCGCTTCGCAGTATAATTGGTATCTCCACCCCTTGATGTAATTCGCGCCGTCCAAGATCACAATGTCCTTGTTGCTGAGTACACGCTTGACAGCGCTGGATATCGTCGCACGCGCATCCTTCTCGGAAGCATTATTGGAGCGTTCGTGTTGATCTTTGGACTCGAGATTGTAGACTCGTCGTGCAATTGATAGAGTATGGTCGGAAATTAGGTGCACGCGTAAGGATGAAGTCGGGGAGGTCGATGGTAGCGACGCGATTCGAGATGTGAAATATTCTTGGAGTTGCTTTGCGCGATATGTTTTGCCGGATGTTGGGTATCCGGTGAGGATTATTAGCTACAGATGATTTAGTAAACATAATATTTCAGCGAATTTGATAGATTGATGTAACCTACAGGCATGATTGTTTGTTGTTACGGTTGAAATCAAGGAGATCCGTGTTTGGCGGGGTGGAAATTTTGTTCCGAGGGGTATGATGGATGCGTCGGGTTTAAGCTCGGCGATAACAAATGGCACCCAACTTCTCTTCTTGAGGGTTTGATGCATATGCATCACCTCTCTTCAATTTCGACCCTCGGCGTGTCAACCCCAGAAAAGAAAATGGACCCCCGAATAATTGAGCTCTCCCTCTTTACAGGCTCTCCCATGTGACCCTCGTTGTCGAGCGGGAGAATTGAGGTTACAAACGTGAGCAAGCCTCGAATTACCACTGTAGCTAAGTACGGCGTTCTCAAAAGTAAATAAATATTTCCCTTCTATCAAATGGTCTTCTAATTTTCTGATGTAGATGATATTCAAGAGTTTACAACGAGCTTAAACCGCCTTTCCTGAGTGGCAATATCGAAATCTAGACATTTCCCTACGAAATTTATACGAGGCTTATTTATTACTTGAAATTATTACGATTGTGTTCAGTTCGAAATGGAATAGAGCATTAAAAGTCCTCTGGATCTAGCCATGTCAAGAAGATGAGGCACTGACGCCTGCTTCAGATTTCAGTCTACCTACGCTTCCACTTTTCAAATTCTGGATTTTTTTATGCGACTGAAGGTTAGCAGACTTATTTCCAGGGCTTTCTTTGAACTACACTTCGTATTTCACACTCTCTATGTATTATATCTCAGATGCAGTTTCGCTTAATTGGGTAAATTGTCTACCGAGTGAAAAAGAGTTGGGACAGCGACCTTGTGAACCGAAGTTGTGTAACCACCGCTCGGGTGAGTGCATCACTGGCACGCTTTATGATACCGGTATTATCACATAAGCAAGCTGTAGCTTGAGAGTATGAGGCTTAGCACGGGCTAGAAGCTCAAGTGTATTCCCAAACCGAGCGGGAAAATCGGCAGCTGAAGCCCGAGAGGTGACTTGTTTACTGAGTCAGAGTCGCAGCCTCCGTTGACGAGGTTCAGGTGATTTTCGTTACTGACTTCCGAATCTAGTTACTTAGCACAGCCTCGAATCGCAACATGGCGTAGCTGAAAAAAGCAAAGAGAAAAAGCAAGAAACGAAGTTTCAATTAGGCAGCAGGCACACTGAAGAGGTCAAGCAGATCTCCCAGAAGCTGGCCCTTCATTCTTTTGCAACCGCTCTATTTGGCCTGCAGGCTGCAACATTCTGCGCATTTCTAATCTCATCTATCAGCATCGTCCAACTTCTGTGTGTAAGTTATAAATTTGCGCGTAGTCATATTATCAAGGACTGACAAGTTTCTACAGCACACTGGCAATATAACACACGTCACCTATACCACAATTCACATCCAGCTTTCGTCATGACCGGCTTCGTTGAAGCTGGAGCCGTCGTCGGCCTCATTTCAGGCTTGAAATCAATCCTAGAAACAACCATAACACTATATGATGGCGCCAAAGACGCGAAAGGCCAGCCAGAAGCATTCCGCCAGATTGCCGCGCGACTTCCACTTGTCAATGCGATCCTGACCAACGCCATACAGAAGGCGACGACACTTGACGATTCTGCTCAGATCGCATTGAGATCCACTTTGAGCTCGTGCAGCGCGAAAGCAGAGAAGCTTGAGAAGATTTTCAAGGAAGTTCTCAAAAAGGATGACGACAACTGGTATCGCCGGTACAAGAAAGTTGCAGGTACATTGTTGAAAGGTGGCAAAGTGGAGCGTTTGATGGAGGAGATATTGAAGGATATCCAAATGCTTGCGTGCAAGACGCTATCGGAAATTGCGTCCGATGCCCAAGTGAAGGAGCTTGAAGAGGCAATTGAAGAGATGGCGGAAATGCCGCCTTCCCTAACAGACGACATTGGAAGTGCCAATCAAACACACACGGGTATCGGCGACATTATTGGGAATAACGGCTCTGGTATTTTGAACCACCATTCAGGCTCAGGAGATTTATATAACATGGTGAACCATGGGCCGACGTCATTTGGGGGTAAGAAATAGTGTCATACTGGCCTACGTATTGATCTGACGAATATGAATTAGATAACTCAACCAGTCCAATCTACAATATTGCCAGTATGTCCAAGTGTGGTTTCCAAATCAGCGCAGGGAGCTATAAAGTATATACCTGACTCTTTTCCTGGTAGGTTATCAAAATCACCAGCATCATGCGGTAGATACAAGTGAGTTGTGTCAAGACAGAATGAGCATCACGCTTCCTGCTTCATACTAAAAAGTCGCAGAATCCTACACTCCCATAAAATGCGCCAACAACAGCAACTGCTCCACGCGAATCGGATGGGACGAAGAAGTTTACTGGTGCATTCTTCACAACGAATGCATATGCAAAAACTGCCACGATGCTAGAGATTCATCGGCGCATCTTGCCTGCACTGTTCATCTGTTGAAATTTGTTGAAGCAAGACCGCAGACCACTGGAAAGTGTGCAAATCACTCATTCATTTCTGTGCCCAGTTTCCAGGGCATCAATTGCAAAAATTGTCAACAATTCAAGATCTGCCATACTTGTATTAGCAAGAGTAGGATGAGGAAACGTGTGGGAAAACATATTTGCAGTCCTGGTTCGACTGCCTCTTGGGTTTTCAGTGGAGATTCAAAGGGTGTTGGGACAGCTTGGGTTACCTGATGTTGACTTGGTCTGACTCGCTACATCTATGTAGGTATGGACTACATCGGTGCCAGGACCATTTTACATCGCTCTTCATCACTCACCCTTGACATTGCATTACAAAATCTCAACTCTAAATAGTATCTATTCCCACAGAAGACACGATGGCTCGACAAGCATCAATGTACAAAAAAATCATTCCAACTTGTAAAATCCCTTTCCCAAGCATTTTGATGATAAGTACGAACTTTGTCTTGTTTTGGACAGACCGGTGTGTTTCCAAGTGGGTTTTCGCAAGTTTAGGAGAGATAAATTGCAAAAAAGTATATAACAGCTCAGGCATTCCTTCTACTAATTGATCAACCCGTATCTCCATGTCTCGAAACCCACCAGTTTTTGTTACTGCAGTTAAACCATCAAATTTTCAAAGCACACAATTAAACATTGAGGCGCCTGATAAAGCGAATTGACCTGAAGGGACACTGGCAATATTCAAGTGTACCCACGAACATGTATCTAGATAGTGAGGTTCCGTCTGACCGCCTCAATTTTGGCATCATAATGTCCAAAAGAAAAGGATCCTAAGGCCCAGCCGGATAATTTCGGCTTTTGTAAGACGACCAAACAAGCTGGGGTGTCCACGCCACCCTGCAATGATATTCAGCTTATTGGAAATAAAACAGGGGGTTGGGATGTTGACATACCATAAGAGCCATGCAAGTGCAGCATATGCTTGGTTTCGGTGCTCGCTGGCCGGTGTTAACACGCCACAGTAAACCTCACAATGGTAGTAGCTGTTTAAGAATGCCGTCTGCGTAGCTGCTGCTGCCAATTGGAGAGTCCATATCAGTGCATTGACAGCGACTTGGTCAATCTCTCTTTTCGTCGCGAAAAACCGAATCCATTCGTCTCTAGAACGTCGAATAATCCCATAGGCCAGAGCTGCCCAGGTTATACATGCCTAATTATGAAAGTCAATTTCCTTGGTCGGAGAATGATAGTACAAGTCCTACTCACAACGGCGAGACAAAATTTCAAAGCACCCCAGTTCCCATACAGATAATTGCTGTGATGGAGTGTGGCCAGCTTAGAGTTGCCTGTAAATTGTTCAGCTGGTTACGCTCATTCACTTGTGACCGGTATTCGTCGATCGTTCGACTTAGTCAACGTACCATAAATTGTCAGAATAAACTGTGCCGTGTTGATTGTAGCAATTACGATGTAGTTTATGGCGAAGAAGCGTTTCTCGTGAGGGCTGAGTGTACCATCGGCCATCTCTTCGGTGTTGTGTCTGTAATGCTTTTTGATGAAAGTTTCGATGAAGCCCTAGATTTTGATGTCGATTGTTGAATTATCCGAGGTTTTCAGCGACGTTACTAGATAGGCCCAGCAGAGAAGATGGAGCTACAGTATATGAGTCTTTTCCCACTGCGACGTGACGCATAATATGTTTCTTTTTCTTCCAACGCGCCGCGATTTTGGCTGAACGCCACCTCTCAGCCAAGGCTCTCCACGCCAGTAATTGAGCAAACCATAGCATTTCTTAGCCCCGCACGCCCATAACCAAGCTGTCGGAATTCTGGGAATTCTGCAAGGTACGGGTTCCCGGTGAATTTTGCCTACGTCAGTGGACTTGCTCAGCCAGTAGGAGGCGAGTTCAGTTTTCGTAACAATACGAGCGCCTATTAACAGTCCTACCTATCCGGGAGGCTATCCCGTCAAACGTATCGCACATGACTTTCCGCTATCCATGGATTGGCCAAATAACGAGATCGTGTCTGGGAACGGTGCCAATGACGAGCTTTCAGAAACCGCGAGCTTCTAAACCCTGTTTCAACACTTGACTGCCTGGTCGTGGCTTGTAACACGTGTGATTTGCCTCCATTATAAATTCTCTCGCCAACGGGGGTAGCGCTGCTCACCGAAAGTTATTTTTGGAATAAAGTAGGAATCGCCGAGTCAAAATTACACAAGATTTGTTACACCGAGCGCCATACGGTACTACAAAGTCCTATTATTGTCGAGGCGTAATTTGGCACCCAAATCTTGACGGACACTCTCTACGTAAGCTTTATGAACGAACCTCTGTTCTTATATTTCACCATGACGTGCTCCGGTCAGTCCGGATTTACAAAGGGGCCAAGTCAAAACTTCCGTCCCGTTCGAACTTCAAAATATTGAGACTTCTTTATACCTTGCAATCAACATATATGCGCTAGGAATAGGCTTTTGACTAGTCTATAGGCAATCGGTGTTTTGTTTGCGTTATTGTCTTCACTTATCATTCGTAGTCCCATTACATAGTAATTTATCACTACAATTTTGGGCAAAACACTGTCGAGAATCAACTCATTAAAGAAACTCATTCCGTACTGTACAATTATCACACGGCACAATTTTATCAAGAAATCACATCCGTAATTCAGAATCTACATAGGGCGCACAGGAATAAGAAGGCGGAAAGATTTCGTTCGCCCTCCTTTAAGGGCTCGCTAAGGTCACGTGGACGTCAGGCTGCAACACCTTTCCGTAAACATTTATGATTTCTTCGAATACCGGTATGTAAACATGTATGAATGAACTGCTAGAGCTGTTATCTACCAGCTGGTGCAAATAGCAGATTTATTTCAGCTTTTTGTGTCTACGGTACAGTACTCTTTGTGTACTGGTAGATCACTTGCGTCGATAAGGGTCAGGATTCTGCCGGGTAAGCTAAAGAGAAGGATTCGCAAGATTTGCACTATGATCGCCGGGTAACCAAGTTAGAATAATCAAGTCAACGAAAGAAGAGAGCCGTCATCACTGCCGTACACAAGGTAGCTAAATACGAAGCAATACCAAAGCCGCCTTGCACATCATCTCTTAGAACCGACCATAACACCCCGAATACCCCAGTAATACCAAACATACCCCCTACAAATATGCTTATGAGATACCAATCTGGACCTTCTACAATATGGATCCCCCATCCAGTTACTCCGTCTGTTTCTAACGCACTATCCAGTTTCTTCGGGAGTCGTCCCAAACACCATGCATGCAAATGGACGCCAGGATCGAAGAATGCGTGAAAGAAAATACTATCAGGGACATGGACTCCCGTTGTTGGGCAAGGACTGTAATGATATCGATGTCCTAGGGTGACTTCTTCTACTGATGGGAGAGAAGGGCTTTCCAGTATTGCGACACTCGGACCAGTGCTGACTGTGGGGACAAGCTCGAGCTATCTCTCATTAGCATGTTTCCTTTAGAAGGGTAGTTAGGAACCTAACTTTGACAAAGTATAAGGATTTTGGCGTGCGGAGAGAAAAAAGTTTCTGGGGACGTTTAGCATAGTATTGCTCTCTAATTTTGTTGAATAAGAGCTGATCATTCCAAACAGTACTGTGTGCGATATCTATGTTCGACAAAACCTTTCTATAGGTACCAGTCATACCAATTTTCGCAACATCCACACAAAGAAGTAAGAATCGTGGCTTTGCGGTGGGGTTCTGGTATTGCGGCTCGCTGGGAATTGTCGTATTTAGTGGCTCAGCGTTCGAGGCACTGGCACCATCTACTGTCTCGGTGATACCATTCTGATTCGGAGGTTGGTCGGATCGGACTACTTCATGGGTAATTTGTCCATATTTCACACTTTCCACGTAAACTTGATTGCTTGATGCACCAGCGAGAGCAAGTTCTCGTGATATGCTGTTACTTTCGTAGCCAAGCTCTTTAAGGAACTCCCCCTGAATCTTTTTCCCACACGTATACTTGTAAGAGACTCTGGCTTCCCCTGTATTTGGTGGTTTCTGTCCGAGCCAAGTTTGGGAGTTGATAATAATTCTGGGAGGGAACCAGTAAATCCCGCACATTTGAACGTCCAAATCTCCCCGCCGCTGAAATTCGACAGTGGTTCGTAGAGGATCTCGACGATTTCGAATTGTTGCCCAGAATGTTTGATTTCGGTATTGGTTGCAACTGTCCTTGGATTGAATCATTTCGACATGTGGTTCCTGAGGCAATTTGATTTCTTCTACGCCTAGTGTTTTCTTTATATCCTCAAAGATAAGATCCATTGGTGCGAGATATGAGACTTTCTTCTTCTGTGAGTAGGCTATGGTATGTCCACATAGAGCACCAGTATCTCGATCGATGAGCCATTGCCCGGAATCACCCGGTACTATTTTTAATTAGCAGGATATCAAACTTAGGGCGAGATGTGAGTGTACATCCAGTTCCCCCCTCAACTGCATATGAATATGATGGTGTAGACCTGCCATAGATCTTGACTGGAATCATGTTAGGTAATATCCTCCCAACCTGATACCCACTCGTTCTCCCAACCGAAAAAACCTCCCGACCACCCAATTCTTTCCATGGCACAACACCTGTCGGGAAGTAAAGCTTATGCATATGAAGCTCCGAATCCCTCATGTATTTATGAGCATCTGTTGAATCCGGTCCGAAGTTATAAGGCCTCTGTCTATCCACGTTGATTTCGAAAAGTGCCCATTCAATTTCGTGAGTGATGTTATCGTCGATGACTCGTCTAATCCCAGACGAAGCATAAATTTTCCCAACTGCGAAGTTATCGATATGATCATTATCTCGTGTTTCTTCCCCAGGAAAGAAACTTTCGTCTACATCGTCGATTGCTGGCTGTGTGACCAAATATCCTTTCCCCCACCCTGCAGGTATTCCCTCCACATCTCCATGATCTCCAGCTTCGAGAGAAGCATCCAGGGAGTCAAATGAGGCACAATATTCTAATTCATTATCCTCGTCTGCCACATTGACCATCTCTTCGAAGTTTTCTGTCTTGCACGTCTCTTC
The DNA here is from genome assembly GCA_003988905.1 of Hymenotorrendiella dingleyae. Lineage (NCBI taxonomy): Eukaryota > Fungi > Ascomycota > Leotiomycetes > Helotiales > Helotiaceae > Hymenotorrendiella > Hymenotorrendiella dingleyae. The sequence continues at coordinate 45,686 of QYAP01000030.1, forward strand.
TAAGACAGACCCTATTGGGCTACAATCCGAGTCCAACGAATTTAACCATTGTCCCGTTACCGCCATTCGATCGTCCGAGGATGAAGCCACAAGAGAAGGTTCTTGGAAAGGCCCGATTTTAGCTTCCTCTTCCTCTTCAGGATCATCCAGAAAATGGTGAACTGTCAATCCGTACAATTTGCCGCCTATTTCAATTACCCCACCCAAGGATACAGGAGGAAGATGCCAGCCGTTTACATACGCCCCGATAGAGGCACCACATAGTGGCTTCTCTTGATAGTCTGCATTTGCTGGTCTTGGAAAAAGGTCTTGCGAATATTCAAGCTCAAAAGATTTTCCAATTTGGTAAGTCTCAGTCGCGAGTGGTGAATCTACCATAGGACGACTCCCTGTCGTCGAACTTCCAGGTGATGATGGCGCTTGTAGACCTAAAGCAATGTCGTCGGCGGATTGGCGAGTCGTCGCCAGTACTTCTTCAGGGGGTGTGACCGAATTTATCGGTGGAGCTTCAGTGGCTCCAACATCTCGGACCCGTGCATTAAAAAAATGTCTGTCTTCCACAGAAAGTAACAATGAACTTTTAGATCCGGAAGGGTGCCACTCATGAAATATCCTGACTCCACCTCGCGGGTGAGTGGGGCATACACTATAGGCAAGCATTTTGATGTATCGAATACGATAATGACAATGCAAAATGCTCAGGCAATGTAGAACAAGGAAAGAATGTTCTTGAAGAGAAAGCTGTGAAGTCATGAGTACCACAAAAGTGGGGGTAAATATTCTTTTTCGCGAAGCACAGCCCCATGGAACTTCGGTGAGCTTGCAGCTGCTGAGACTGCGCCACTCTTCGGTGTCCAGATCTGGTAAAGACGAAAAGAGACAATAACAGAGAATACAGTAATGATTGGTTTAAAGCCCTCCCCTCCTTCCTTTTTTTATATTACAGTAAAATTTCGATATAAGGATGGTCTCTAGACGTGAGGATATATCTTTGCTATCAATATAAGCCTCTCTATTAACATTAATTCTTTCTATGCATGTAATTATGTTCTACTAACATAATCCTTATATCCGGGCTTTACTGTATATACTTCCACGTTATGCTAGTCCTGATCACATGTTAATCGCATGTACGTCTTCCCCAAACTCAAGTTCTCCTCCAAGATCGAGTCATCAAAGCTATAATCCGTCCGTCTCGTAATGAACACTTTTAGAGTACACTTCAACCTCTTCATCAATTCCAATATCTGTTCAAGAAACTTTTCCATCTGATGCTGAGATCTTTCGAGACCTTGGATGCGATCAATGCGATCGAGAATTATGAACACAGTCTTCAGGTTCAAGCTCGAAAGCAACCCAGCAAGAATTGAGCACAACTCTGGCCATTGCTTTTCTGGTGTTTTTGCAGCTGTTATCTTTCTCTTGAGATCTGCGTAGTCTGTATCGTCGCGGAGAATCGGCAGCGCGTGCTTGGACTGCATGACTTGGTAGATAAGATTCGATATTACATCCCAGGCAGAGGGTTGCTGTTGAATCTCATCGTCGTAGTAATCCACGACTTGACAGAAGAAGTGCAGTACGAAGACACTTTCTGAGTATCTAGCGGTTAAGAGATATTTCTCGGGCTCGCAAGCTAGTTTGGTTGCTGCAGGCGAGTGCCAGCATAGCAGTGTTCGGTCGGGTGCTATTGTCTTGCCCTGCACTAGCAATAAACTTGACTGCTTGGAGTCGCGCCACTTCGAAAACTGACCACTGGCACGGTCAAAAATCTCTTTGGTGGGATCGAAAGGAGGAAGCTTTGGAATATTGCCAAATTCTTTGGTCAAGCGGCTTTCGTAATTACGCACGAATGAGCCCGCAGGTTGTCCGAGCTGTTTGACTTGAAGCATCTGCTCCAGTCCCTCAAGCCTACGATATAAATCATGAGCATCAAGGACTTCCATTTTGCAAATTTGTCAGCGATCTACAAGAAAATAGCTGCCAATACACCTTTGCTACTAACCTTCGACACTTTTCTGGATTTTACTCTGGCTCTTGACGACATTTTCCAATTTTATTCGATCCTGAGTATCCATTTCCGTCTTGACTTCCTCGATTGCGTTTTTTATCTCTGTCACTTTGCGTTCTAAGGCAACGCTGGGAGGCTGGCTGATATGGTATATGAATCTGCGAAAGGTTCCTATTGAGTAGTAGAGGGTCGCTTGGTGTATAAACTCGATTCCAAGTCGATAGACTATGGCAATGTGTTCTTTTATTGCTGGGGTTGAGTAGACATCTTCCAATCTCTGAATGCGCGAGTATTGACGCTGTAAAGTTACGAGCATTTTGTCGATTATTCCTTCGGTCTTCTCCTTGTGTACCGCAACCTACACTGGCTATTAGCGCTCGAATACCCCAGGGATTCTGAGGAGTAGTACTATCAACAACAGCGAAAGTGCGCCGTATGCCGCATCGCCAAAGTTCAAGAAGCCGCTGCCATTCATGATTTCAATGATGCCCGAGTATGCGTGCACATAGTTGTTGAAATTGTTCAAAAATTTGGATGTTCTGGCCCGGGCCTTTTTTGCTCCTGACAGGCCACGATGGTGCGCTTTTGCAAGTTTGGCTTCAGACATGTATCTCGAGAGAAGACTCTCTAAATCATTTGTTGATGCCCTCGATAAATACTCCGCTTGGCTCCGTGAAAGCCTTTTGCGAACTTTGCTTTTGAATTCTTGGGCATCCTGCGTCTGTGCGATTTCCTGGACATTACTGTGTGATTGATCAATACTTTCGAACACTTATAGATGTACTGCGTCTCTAACCTCTTGGTCTTTTCGTCAGTCTGACTCCAGAAAGAATCAAGACGCTCTTTCTCATAAACCTGTGACCTCACCCACAGACTTGTAGCTGCAGAGTCTCTTACTTCGCTGTCATTGCTTTTCGTCATGGTCTCCTTTTTGGCTGATTGGTTGCGTAATTGCGTATTACTCACTGGTACGGCAGATCATGCATATGTTGACGATACATGCCTGAATAAACGACAATACACCACAGTATGCTCGCCAAAGGGAGGGCACACCTGCCTATCCATTCTTTGAGGCTCAAAGTCTGGCCCCCAAACGCCAGAGGATTGAGTCCAGTATTTAGGTATGTCCCGATGACACCTCGGGAAGCTGCGTGGTCTTATCTCGGTGCCACCATCCCTTTCCATTAACAAGCAGGTGGACTTGACGGCGACCCCGCACGAGCTACATGCTGGGAATGCATCAGAACCCAACTCTTTCCAATTTGTTCGCGATAGAGTAGTATTAAGACTCCAGCCTTGCATAAAACTGGGTGAGGTGTAACTATAATGTATGGTTCGTGCGGTAGTATGGACGTTATTAATCAAGTCCATTTGCCGATGACCCCGCACGAGATTTGCCGGCAGTGCAATAACCTACAGTATCGCAGTCTGAAGCGTATGATCCAGCGTTGCAGAAAGAGGAGTAAGAGGCAACTATTATATCTTGAGTGGTTCGTCTGAGCGGCTCGTGCGGTAGTACAAATCCCTTCTCGTTATCAACCCGGTTGTTTTGACAAGGATCCTACACTAGCTACATGCCGATAATAGGGGGCTTAGATTGATTTGACGAGGAGCTCATACGAGATGCATGATAATAATGCGAGAGCATATAGGACTTCGGCCTGCCAGCAGTAGTTTCGGGATGAGAGCCCGCCTTGCATAGAGGTGGGTAAGATGCAACTATCATGAGCGGTGGCAGGCGGGAAAGCAACTTCAATACTTCGATCGTCACCTGTTATTGCAGCGTATCTATACTATTGGCCAATTTTGCGCGCATCCCAGCCACCATGGATGATCGCATTTGATCATTCACCATAGACCTTTGGCATAAAGTGTGCCGACGGTGTTGCCATTAATCGGTTCTGTCCTATCAATTAAAACCAACCCTTTCAGACCGCCAGGTTGACCTTCAGATACGACGAAACTCCTACCTCCATCTTCAGTTAACTCTTTCTCGGCTTTGTTGCTTCTTTCTGCATACTTCACTTTGACCGTGTCGCTTGTCCAGACGTCTGAATATCCGGGATGGATGAACACAATACCAACCTCGACAGTCGTGTTTCGATACCAGAGTCGTCGCGCACTCGGGAGCTAGAGTTGAAGTACATAGAACTACTGGAAAGACGCATAGTTGTGCTAGAAGCATTGTTGGAGGATGAGTCTGATGACACGCAATTGGTAAATTTATGGCTCATCGTGACATCGTCTACTACACATGACTTGGCTGTGGTATGACCAAGTTCTGACGAGTTACTAGGACGATTTTGAGGAAACCGAGACCAATACCACAGAAGAGAATGTCGAAAAAGTAAGAGTGTCGAAATTGCCCAGTGAGGAAGTACTAACAACCCTTTGCTAGTATAGGAGGGAGAAACGCCGTGACAGCATCTCCTCACCAATCGCCGGGCCGAATGGGACCAGATCCAAAATCTTGTTTCGAGAAGTAAGATTCGGCAGCGATGGATTAGCAACCGTGGTTGATTCTAGTAAAGTCGCCTCTACCCGCGACGAACCCGAACCGCAAGAGAAGGAGAAAAATTCTCCGGAGCTTATTTGGGTACTAGCCTTTGACCAAAGTAACAAGTACAATTATTCACAGGTCGAGATTGACAGCGTTGAATTGAAGGCACTCCTGAATATCGAACTTTCTCACGACCCAAGATTCCACTCTCCATCCGAGAACAACAGCATTACAATGAATAGTCCATTTGAACCTCTAATCCATAATTGGGACCGACTCGACGAACTCGCAAACGGTAATGATGACAATGCCGAACGAATCCGCCTCAAGCGTTCCATTTCCATCCACCTAAGGCCCCGTACTGATGATATTAAGCCTTCTCAGCATACTATCAATCTTATAACACTGGCAGACGAGGAAAAGCAGCAAAAGGCTTTGGATGACCTGGCTGTCTTGCTGCAGCAAGTACGTGATACACCTGAGATCAAGTCATACTTTCCGATGGTTGAACCACAGAGGGAAAGTAGTACTGTTACGTTTGAGTATTTATGGGCAATATTTCCACCAGGAGCACTCGTGATTTCATCGGTGTTCATGAAATGTGATCAGATATTCGTGGTCAAGAATAGCGAACTTTCCCTTACAACAAACGAAAGCGACTCCGGCAAGGAACGAGACACAAAAAGGGTATGGTCACTTGTATGCTGGAGTTACGACTGGGACGGCAAACACTTCAACCGTGTCCCTGTCATCTTCAAGTTCGATGAGTTTCAAGGAGCCAAATCTATCAACACCTTGCATTGTTATCCTTTTAAATATCACAGCGAGGCATTGTCAGGGAATCTTCAAAAAACCTTGGTTGCTCGTGGGCAGTGGTTTCGCGATCTTTGTGTCAGCAAGCCTGGCTCACAGATGTTTGATTATGAAGGGGAAGCTCTTTCTCACGGCACCGGATTTCAACGCAACAAGGATGACTACTTCGCCGAGGTAAGTTACCGTATAATTCATGTGGCAGGATTTAATTCTGATCCGTCTGGTATGAAAGGAAAGAGCTTTCTTTGAAAGAACCCTCTTTGGAGTGCTGCGTCGACAGCGCACCGGTCAATTAAGCCAGTTAAGCATGCCAGTCAAACAGGGAAAGAAACAATTTGTAAGATGATGTCTCCAATATTGATAATGGGGAAAGAGGCTAATCAGTCATGAAGATCCACGGCCGTGTCATGGTTGACTTTAATTCTTACCTTCAGCACGCCCCTGACGCTTTGAGAAATGGGCCAATGGGAGCAGCTTCCTTTTCCAACCTCGACGAAGAGTGCTACTGTGCGGTATGCGTGAGCAATGATAAGCTCACAGAAAATCAAAAGAGGCAATATGACGGGCACGATGGCAAAGCACCTTTCGAGGATACACAATATCTTATTTGCCCCCCTCGAGTACTCGGGTACCATCTGGAGTCAAGGACATGGCTTGAGCTGGATGTCAACAAGCTCCGCAAAATAGAAATTCTCCAAACCGAAGAAGCATTCCAAAAGCTGGAATTGGCGAAGACCCAAAAGGAGCTCATTAAGAACTTGGTTCAGACGCACGCCAGTGGGACCGGTTTTAAACCGCTTATGGAGGATATTATGAAAGACAAAGGTAAGGGCCTGGTAATTCTGCTCCATGGTCCCCCGGGGGTTGGCAAAACACTCACAGCAGAGAGTGTTGCCCAGCTTACAGGCAAACCACTTTTCTCGGTTAGCCCCTCCGACATTGGATTGAATCCCGCCGAAGTTGAAAAAAACCTTGCAACGCTGTTTGAATTAGCCGCAAAGTGGCGCGCAGTGTTGCTTTTTGATGAAGCAGACGTCTTCCTCGAGTCCCGAAGCTCACACTCCTCGGATTTGACCCGGAACGCTCTCGTCTCTGTACTTCTCCGTGTTTTAGAGTACTACGATGGAATTCTAATCCTGACGACAAACCGTATACAACAATTCGATGTTGCCGTACAGTCACGCGTGAACCTGGGAATCAAGTATAAAGACTTGAGCATGGATCAAAAGAAGAGCATCTTTAACAACTTCATCGACCAGATCCAGGAGGATCGTATTTATGACAAGGATGGGTTGAAGCAGTGGCTTAACGAAGATGATGCAGCCGACTGGTTTGAGCAGCTCAACGGAAGACAAATTCGGAACGTTTTGTTCTCGGCCGCATCTCTTGCTCAAAATGATGGGAAAATGCTGAAGCAGCGCCATGTTGAGAAGATGGCCAAGTCGACATACCAATTTCAGGACAGTATCAAATCTATCGTCAAGGAAGCTCGGATAAAGGCCGAGGTCGGTCAAAATTGAGTTCTAGGACATCGTGCTGCGTTGAGAAGTTGAAATTTGCATGTAACGCTGGTGATAATGGAACTAATCGTTTGACTGTTTATCATAAGGACATCTCTTTGTACGGACTTTGCAGGAGTTATTGTTGTCATGTTGACGGATTTGTGTCACGTAAGAGGTGTGATCTGCGTTCTAAAGTCATTTTCCATAGGCTCTTTAGAAGCTTTGAACAGTTCTAACTTCTCAAAAATCTCCTTGCTTCAAATGGATTCCATCTCTTCTTCTCTTTGTCTCTATTCAAACCTTTCTTTTTTCAATTCTCGCCAAGTACAAATTGCAGGGGGAGATCGTCGAATAACTTGCCGAGAGGGTGACCCATAGTCGAGTAAGCTATGGGGAGATAATTTGGAGTGAGCTATCCAATTTTCATGTCTTAAGGTTGGCGACGTGTGAGAAGCGCTCCCATCGCGCTTACCCTACTAATCGCCCAACGATTAGCAACCCTCCCCTTAAATTTCCCATCCAGAATTGACCAAGATATAACATGACTACCAATGACATGATTGAATATCAGTTCACGCAGTTCGAGCGGGAGGTTCAAAAGCGGGATAATTTTTTTGGGGGGTTGGCCGACGGAGAAGAAGCGGAGCGGTCCCCCCTTTTCACGGCTTTGGCGATTTTCTTTTGAGCTCTTGACACGGTTGATGCGGTTATGAACCGATAGAAAAACTTTCGACGCTAAGCCTTTTATTTTGGAGAAGACTCAAGTCCTGAATTTGATGTACGGCCTGCGCCGTGTTCTTACGCGCCTCATGATGGATCGAACCGCAGGCGCCGCTCAACGGTGCGAAGATACGAACTGTTGTGGAGAAAGGTGAGTAAGTGTTTATTTTTTATGTTTCGAAAAGATATAATATACCAAAATATTAATTCACAAGAATCAAGATGAGAGTAATGGAGGGTAGCGAATGTAGACTACGCACGGATCATAATAGCAGCTTTCGAAGCCGTACAACAAAGCGAATGTGAATCTCAGATATGGAGGTGCTTGGCGCTACTCAGGATGAGTACGATGCGGAGGTGGGAAGCGACGATGCACGTGGGGGTTTATCGACACGTGTTTATGTGGGTCTCTACGGTGATTTCTCGCTTTGGCCTCGCCCTTTTTCCTCTCCCAACAAAACATCGAAAACCTCGAAAGACCATCCCTCCGATATCTTCGGCCTGCCCAGGTGGGCTTGATTCACATATATCACATGACTAAATGTGATTAGATCACGAGGACGCCCCTCCTGGCTGAATTCGGCATTCAACTGCCGTCAAGCGCAGCAGTCGCAAGCGCTATGCGTATTGGTGATGATCAAGTTCGAGCCCACAACTCTCAGATGATTCAGAACACTCGCATCCATCTGAAGCCACTTACTCGCCACCTACGTGTACTTGGGTAAACGCTACACGAACCCCTATCACCACTCCCTTTGAGAGATTTCCGAGCACGACATAAATATCGCAAAATTTCGGGGCTGGCTGCTACCGGAAGGCCTCAATCAGGCTCACTGTAGTTAAGAAGGATGCAACTCCGGACAGCAACAACCAGTCATGGTTTCTCTAGGAATCAAAGCCGTCAAAAGAAGCTTCTTCGGTTATCGAAGATTGTCTTTCCCTGGAGAAACGGAACACCTAAAACCTGGAGAATCCCGGGCTTGGTGAACACAAGTGGTTTGCCACTCTTCAAGAATATTCCACTGGCAATGTGTTGCCCATTCCGGAGAGTACATAATCCGCACTGACTCTAAATTTCGCATTCTGGCCTCCTCGCAGACAACAAAACTCTTCCTTGGTACAATATTTCTTCACTGGTTGATACCGGAAGATACGAGTAGCAATGTTCCGTCGTCAACGAGGCTTTGGGGCAATATTTTCAGGGAGAAACGTCTTTTCGTAGGGCAAAAGACTTGGCCAGAGAAATTTGTGCGGTATGTTTGCTACTCTATATTTTCGAGACTTCAAGGCTGCAGCTCAAGGAATTCTGTTTTCGGAGTAAGATTATGTGCCGCATCTTATTACTGTTTATGTTCGTTGCCAGCTCCCAGAGGTTTCATTTTGCATCGCGGGTGACCTTGCTGTATAGCCACTGGCGCTATGCTTATGGCTCACATCACGTCTCCTTTTCGCTTGGTCTCTCGTTTGTGTTGTCCAATTGGGCCATTTATAAATATCTACGCAATCTTCGTGGTGTTGACTATTGAGAATGAGCGATCAGCCTTCACGGCTGTAAACCTGGCAGTTCTTTTCACCCTCCCCCAAGTTCGAATAAAGATGAAGAGTTGCTAGTTTCCGTTGTTTCGCACAGGCCTCACAGGTCACCATTTTCGGTTCGCTTTTCAGTGAAACAATCCGTAGCGAAAATGGTCGAGTGCCTCTATCGCGGTCTGTGATCACGAACGCTTCCAACAAAGGGTCGCCAACAAGACTCGGGGGTTTTCATAGCACCGGATACCCCAGATTTGAATCGCAACTTTAAAGCGAAAGATGCACATCATGCCCCGTCCATTGCTTGATCTATATGCCAAGATCCTTGCCAAGTGTGTAGGGGACAAAGCGCTGTTTCGGTAGACACACAGCTGAGACAACGTTCTGAACATTATAAGGTTTGCAGCCGGCTCTGGACCCTATCAATGTTTAGACAACGAGAGATGGCCACATAGCCACGGACTGTCTATACACGCCGGTGTGTGGAATTCCGGCGCGGTAGGAACACTATTGTGTACCACAAAGTACGACCGATTTTCCCATCTTCATTTGTATATTCACTGCATCCTTTATTTTTGTTTGTACCCAGGACGTTTACCTCAGTGGTAGTGTACCTTGGGTCTTACACTCTCATCCTCCATAAACAAATCCTACGCAGTCAGGTTTAACGAAGAAGCGGCCCATAACGGCCATTGAGATACGCGAACGTTTCGATTATTACCGTACAGTACAACAGGAGTGCTGCCAGGAGGACAAGATGTCGGATGAGAGGCCTACGACCACAAACGAGCTCTACGGCTGTGTTTCTTGCGATAGCAAAATTCCTGATAACCGGGCTCGAATTCTATGCCATCATTGTCTAAATTACCACCTTTGCGCGAATTGCTATGTGGTTAAAAACTACATCAAACCACATGTCGACTCACATCCTACCATGGTCCTCAAGTTATCAGGATTTGTCATACCAACAGCCCCAGGATTTGCCCCCAAACTTCCCCCAGCATTACCACCCCGGCCTACATTAGACGCCGCAGCTCTAGAGCAACAACAGCAACAACAGAGAAGGGTTTCCGAGATTCCTATGGCCGATTGGGCACCACTTTGGAATCTGTTAAAATCCCCTCTAAAGAAAAGGGCGCCGGTTGTCAAGGCGGAGGAACCGGAGGTCGTTGTGGTTAAGGATATCAGCGGTACTGGCAATGCTGATCAAGGAAACTCACTTCCTCCCTCGCCTCCAAAATCATTTGACCACGATGGAAACGCACCCTCATATCCAATGCCAGACAAATGGGAACCTCTTTTTGCCGCAGATTCCACGCCCTCCCCTATTTTTATTTCGTTGATGGGCACCATTTTCAGCCATCTGGATCATCAACACACCGGATACCTTACTCCAGAAGTCTACTCCGATTTTCTGGATACTCAAGGTTACCAATGGACTGCTAACGTTTGTAAGTATAACCACAAATTCTATCAAAATAACTACATCTAATCTAGACCAGGGAAAAATGCACTCGACTCCGAAGGCGGCGAAAACCACAAAGACGTCGCAGACCTCGAACTCGGCATCTACCTCTCGGACCTCAGCATCTCACACAAACTGGCCGTCCGCTCCAAACCCAACATCTCTCCCACTTCTCCTCGCAGCGATCCCATGAAAGACGAGTTCAAATTCGAAGCCAACATGCCCATGCTCTCCCGCCAAGGTTTCATCGATCTGTGCGCCATCGAGTATCTGGTTAGTCCGAATAACGGCCACGGCCATCTCCAGAAAGCGCTAAGCACGTATGGGATCTGGATGGAGATTGGAGAGCTGCCGAGGGATATGCTGCCTGATAATTCGATGCCGAAAGCGAGTCAGTTGAAGGCTAAACTTGCGGATCGCGGCACTGCGACGAATGCTACGCAGGCTGAGAGAGATCTCCAAGCGCAAGAAGCACCGGTTCTTCCACTTCGTGTAAACGGTGGCGAAGAGAAAGTGAAGGCGTTGCTTGAGAAAGAGGAGTTTCAAGAGGTGGATCTTAAGGTTAGGAAGGATCGGAAGATGGAGGAGGTTCCGTATGTGAAGCTCGAGAATGATCAGGTTAAGAATGGGAAGATGGCTGCGACGCTTTTGGATGAGGATGAGGATGAGGATGAGGATGGGACGTCGAGGAGGAGTAGTGAGAGTGGGAAGAGTTTTGTGAATTTGTATAAGGATTAAAAACTGCAAGGGGAAATTGGGAAGGGGGTGTTTTGGGGGGTTCTGGTGGTAGATGGCGTAGATGGTGTAGAAAGGACTTATTTTAATCGAGGGGGGTGTCTTTTATTGGAGGGGGATGAGGAGTTGGTGAGGTATATTTTCACGAACATTTCTTCTTTTCTCACGCGTACGATGTTTGCTCTTGCTATCCCGAACTTCTCCCTCACGTTTTTCCGTCTGGTTCGCTTATCACTTAACACTACAAGACCCCAAGACGTTCAATTCCTTCTTCTGTTTCACCGCACCTGCTTCTCTTCTCCTCTTCTCTCTACTTGCCAATTTCCCCTTGCAAATTTTCATCAATAGGGTTCTCCAGATAATTTTGAAGGGCGAAGAAACGTTTTTTTATGAAGATTAGAAGTAGAGTTTGGTAAATTGTAATGGGAGTTGAGGAAGGGTGGGGGAATTGAGGTTGGGGTGGTGAGAGAGTGGGAGATTATCTTTATGGTGAGGTGTTTTGCATACTTGCGTGCAACTTCGAAGGTCCATAAATTCTCCACTCCACATGTACTGTTTTTCCGAATACACATCGATATAGCTTGAGTGAATAACATGCTCTCCTCAAAAATCTTACCATTCTTTGTTCTCCTCTCAAAATTTCCCGACCACAATCTTACTCTATCATTCTCTCGTTCTAAATTTCAAAGATACCTTTCAATTTCAAGAATCAAAACTGAGCCAAAGTCTATCATCATCAAGATATTAAACTTTCTCTTCTGGCAATCAAAAATATGGGGGTAGCGAGTTGAGTCGAGGTTGTGAATGGCATTGTTCGGCTAGTGGGCTCGAGGTTTCTTTTACTCATCGCCGGATACGACTAGGTGATGGGTGAATGTGTGACCACAAAGAACCTTTCAGCCTTCGAAAGTAGCAACTCTCTTTTTCCGCCTCGAACTACCTCTCTCCTATTCTCTACGCAACACCCTACTTGCCAAACTTGTTCAACTATTAATTTTTTTTTAATAAGAACTCGCTGATTATGGCCGCCCTTCTCATCATCGACCTCCAAAAGGACTTCCTCAAAGAAACCGCCATCCCCGTCCGCCCCTTCATCTACGCCCTCCCATCCGCAATCCGGCACTTTGAAACGCGACGACGACCCGTGGTTTGGATTACCAGTTTATATCCCCCCATATCCTCCACTTCCACCTCCTCATCCACCAACACCACCAACACCACCAACACCACCAACACCACCAACACCTCTCCTGAACCTGAAGTATCTTTCACTCCTGAAAACGAATTCGAAACCAACCTAGCGGGAACCCATCGTAATGGGAGATTCTGTCAAGAAGGAAGTACGGGTATTGAATTGGAAGAGCGGCTTGCGAGTTTTCGGAAGGGGCATCATGGGAGGGTTGTGAAGAGTTGGTATTCGGCTTTTTATGGGACGAGGTTGGGGGAGTTGCTTGGGGGGACGGGGTCGAGGGAGGTTTTTATTGTGGGGGTTACGGCGAATAGTATGTATTCACTTCCTTGTTACTCGCAGTTCCGCCTTTCTCTGTTTTGGAGGGCATTTTAAGAAGGGTATAGAGAGTATGTTAGTTAACATTTTATATCTACAGCCTGCGTAGCAGCAACCGCAATCCACGCCCAAAGACTCGGCTACACCGTAACAATCCTCTCCGACCTCGTGCACTCCTTCCGCACCTACTACACGACCCAAACCCTCAAGACCCTAACCGCCCCTCCCTACAACATCCCCAGCATCCCCTCCTCCCTCCTCCCCACCCACCTCCCCACCCAACCCCCCCTCCCAACCCTCTACTGGGTCAACGGCTCCATCCCCAGCTGGCGCGTAATGCTCCTCCTCGCCGCCCGTCAAATCCCCTACATCTCCCAGCGTCTAAAAGTCATGAGCGAACCGCGGGAAACCCGAACAGCTGAATTCGCAGCGATAAATCCGCGTTGTAAGACCCCTGTATTTATAGATAGTGATGGTACGACTGTTATTGAGAGTTTGGCAATACTGCAGTATTTGGATAAATACTATCCCGGTGGGAAGGGGGAATTGAGCAAGGAAGAATGGAAAAAAGAAACCGTTCGATTCCACGAATCCGAAAATCCGCATAACATCTACGAACCAATGGAGTTACTCTTCGAAGACGACCACGAACCCTACCGCGCGCAAATCCTCTCCGGTCACGCCGACATTCTCAAAGAACTCTTCCATTGGGAACGATATCTCTCCTCCTCCCCCGGGAAATTCCTGTCTGCTAAGGGGGAGTTTGGGATGGCGGATTTTGCGTTTTATCCGATTCTGGCTTATATGGTTCATCGGGGTCTTAGATTAGAGAAGAGATATCCGAATCTTGATGGCTATTATAAGGGATGTGGGGAGTTGAGGGTGGTTCAGGAGGCGTGTCCGCAGAATTGGGAGGTGGTGACGGGGATGAGTTTATTTCTGAAGTGTGAGAGGATGATTAGGGAGGGGGAGGTGGAGAGGGTTGAGGGGGGTGATTTTGAGGTGGTGTTTGAAGATTGAGGGGATTGCGAGGGTTGTTGGAGGAGTTGTGGGGTGTAGATATTGGGGTCCAGTTAGATAAAAATATGTACTCTGCTAATCCGTCCAAGAGCCTGGTTCTCTCCTAATCTGAATCTCACTTTGTGAGAGACATTTCAGTGAATTAAGGTCATGCCTCGAGAACAGAGAGAACTCTCCCATTATAACTTCAATCTCCCAAGAATCCCCAGTACAATTCAAACTAGAATACCAGAAAGGTTGTCGACTTACCGCCCACAGTAATTAACCCCCCATTTACCAACTCACATATCCTCAAAATTATTCCACTTCACTATCCCATCTGATTCCCACCTCATTGCGATTCGCGAAACACAATTTCCCCAAAAAGTCAAGTGCTTCTATGAAAGCCCGATATCCATCCCCAAATCTCTAGCACTCTCTTTTCCCAAAATATCAACTTGCTTCAACGGAAACTCTACTTTCGGCTAAGGATTGAGAGGAGAATACTGCAGGTCCAAGGTTGGTAACTTGGGAATGCATGTACATAAATGTGAGAATTGCAATTCGATAAGAGGAAAGTGTTTTTGAAAGAGTATGAGTCTTAGCTTTTATTCGTTGGTTTTGAATTTTATTGTGTGAAACCTAGAGAGAGAATGGAGTTAGAATGGGGGAAAGAATTTCGATTTGAGGGTCACTTTCATTTTAATCCTCATTGTGGAAGACTTAGAAGAGAGACTGGAAGTAGAATGAAAGAGTGACTCCTGTGTTTGATAGTACTTTCATTCTGATTCTCATTCTGTGAAACCTGTAAGAGAGAATCGAGGAAGAATGAAAGAGTGACTCCCATTTTTAATAGCACTTTCATTCTGAAATTCATTGTACAAGACTTGGAAGAGACATTCGAGGTAGAATTGGAGAATTCTCGAGACTTTAGTCATTTTGAAATTTGATCCTCATTGTGTTACTCTCGTAAGAGACATTCGAGGTGGAATGGGAGAGGGACTCCCGTTTTCAGGGCTACTTTCATTTTGGTCCTTGATTGTGCGAGTCTAGAAGAGAGATTTAAAACAGGGGAGCAAGATGCCGGGCTTATAGGCAATTACAGAACTCACATCACAATCACATGAACAAAAAGACACATCAATATTGTGGAGCAGACTTTTTATTTAGGTCTATCAGAATCATCCCATATTTCCACCACGATAGCGCGTAGTTTTAGCTTTCTGTAATGCTATGCCATGCTAGATGTGCCTCAGCCTGGATGGGCAGGAGCACTTCCGTTTGCCATCAGCGTAAGAGCAGACATCGCCCCTCTTCCTTTATCGAAGAGAAGAGACATGCCTGCGCGTCGACATTTATCCACACGCAAATGATGGCGGAAAAAAAGAAAAAAGCCTTCTTTCGTCTCAGAGTATCCTCAATCTCGAATGTGTCGAAGAACTCGGAGAAGATCCACTTTTGTCTAAACGTGAAAAACCAGCAAACCACAAACAAGGAAAATTGTATGCACGATCTTCTAAAGTCAAGAGCAATGACCCTCGAATGACTTTGAAAGCAGGAAAGATTTCGAGAACATGACCGTCATAATGCGTTCCATAAAACCTGGGAAATCTCTTCCATTTCCAGGTAAATGCATCATGACCGGTACGCCGCAAGTGGCATCTCATGCAGCTGCCTGATCGCCCTGGATCATCTATTTGGGTATCGAGACGAAGGGTACAGCCAGAAACAAAAGACAACGCTATCTATTCGTATGCCGTTCGATGGTCGAGACTACAACGGATGACCAGCTCCCTCAAGCAGGAGAAGGAGCCAGTCGGGTCGTGGTCGTGTCGCTATTAGAAAATCGAGAAAAGTCGCAAATACGAGGAAATAAAGCAAAGCGTATTATCGAGTGCGCAAAAAATCAAGACGAGGAAGGTTCGTATCCACAGAGAACTGCCGATATTCGTTGACGCCGTTATCCCAAAAGCAGGACGATGGGTATCAGAGTGAGAAATTCACCAGAGACCGAGGCGCCAGACGATCGAACATCTACCACCAAGATTGAGGAGCACCTACGTAAAAAAATTAGTTTTCCGAAATGAAGAGAGGAATGGATTTTGATAACTTACCAAAGCCTGGGCCTTGGTTGCCACCGGCACCGTTGCCATAGCCTCCACCTTGGCCGCCGCTGCCGTAGGCTGGGGTAGGAGCAGTGTAGTTGCTGCCACCTCCTCCACCACCACCGCTGCCAAAGCCGCCTCCATAACCTCCTTGTCCACCGCCGTAGCCACCACCTTGGCCACCATATCCATTGCCTCCACCTGGTGCGCCACCTGGGGGACCGAACTTTCTGAAATCACGGTTGGCTCCACCACCACGTCCACGGCCACCACCTGAGCGACCGCCTCCGCGTCCACCACCACCACCAAAGGAACCTTCACGGGCAATGTTCTCAAGGAAAGCAGGAACCTCCTGGTTGGCTTCCTTCAAGAGCTCAAGGAGGTCACGGACAACACCTCGGTTACCACGGTTGAAGAATGCAGTGGAGATACCAGTGTTACCGGCACGTCCAGTACGACCAATTCTGTGGACATAGTCGTCAATGTCGGTAGGAAGATCGTAGTTGACCACGTGAGTCACATTTGGTATATCAAGGCCGCCTGGAAAAAGAGTTAGCTTCCTTGCGTGAGTGTACAAATGCCTTCGGTTGAAGCTCAATGTGTCAGAGCATGATAGAGAATGGGGTCAGAATGGGAGAGGCTCTCCCGTTTTTGGAGGCTCTCAGATTGATTTGCGTGGCGGGATATGTTTGGATGCGGGCGAGAATATCAAGGAACTCAAGAGTTTGGGCAACCTCCCAACAGAGCGCTAACTCTATAGAGTTAATCCTCGGAAACATTCTCATCCGTTCTTCTCAATATTTCTGTTGAGGAAAGAACGAAATAAGAAAGGAAGGAACGAGGTAACTCATGGAGGAAGGAACCACCAGTTGACATCATTGTTCCAAATAATGTAGAACATTGAAAAATTTCAAAACGGGAGAGGCTCAAGTTTCGGGAGAGCCTCTCCCATTCTGAATCTGAATCTCTGTGATGGTCTGCGACATTGAAAATATATACCGGACAGGAGGTTCGAATTTGGAAATTGAAAATACGTACGGGCAGCGACAGCTGTAGCAACAAGAATTGGGCAGCGACCATTTCGGAACATCTCAAGAGCACGCTCACGCTCGCGTTGAGTACGATCACCGTGAATGGATGTAGCTGGGAAGTTCTGGTTGATCAAGAAATCAGACAGAGAGTCGGCCATGCGCTTAGTCTCAACGAAGATCAATGTAAGACCAGCACCGTGAGTGTGGAGGATATCGAGAAGAACGGATCGCTTGTCCATGTCCTCAACATACTCGACCTTTTGGGTGATATTCTCGGAGGTGGAACCGACACGTCCAACAGACAAGAAAACGTAATCCTTCAAGAAATCTCTGGCAAGCATCTGGATGTCGCGGGGGAAGGTGGCTGAAAACATGAGAGTTTGACGGAGTTGGACACCTGGCATATCCTCGCCCTCGACAATTCTACGGATTTGAGGTTCGAAACCCATGTCCAACATACGATCGGCCTCATCAAGAACCAAGTACTTGATGTTGCAAAGAGAGATACGGCCACGCTCAATGAGATCGACCAAACGACCAGGAGTTGCAACCAAGAGATCACAGCCTCGCTCGATTTGACGAAGTTGAGATCCGATATCGGCACCACCATAAACGACACATGGTCGAACCCATGATCGGTAAGCAAACTTGCGGGACTCATCGTAAATTTGAGAAACAAGCTCACGAGTAGGTGCGAGGATGAGGGAAGTTGGGTAGGCCTTGCGTTGACGACCAAAGTTTCCGGCGGCTCCAGCTGGTACAGCAGATGGACCGTTGATGAAAGCTTGGGACAAGATTGGGAACAAGAAACCACCAGTCTTTCCGGAACCAGTTTGAGCACAGGCCATCAAATCACGTCCGCCCATAACGATAGGAATAGAGTATTTCTGGACTGGGGTTGGGACCTTGTAGTGAGCAAGCTCGATGTTCTTGAGCAAGTGGTCATCAAGAGGTGGGTTGCTGAACTTGAGGACTGGCTCGGGGACATCGTGTCCAGAGGCCTCGACTGGAATATCGTCGTACTTCTCAAAGTTGATACCAGTTTGTTGCTTGCTTGGGTCGTCGGGGACACCAAAGAGTTCGCGCTCCATGCGTTGGTTAGCGGGGCCAGCAATGTGCTTTCCGTCAGCCCATCGTCCATCGCCACCACCACGTGCAGCACCACCGCCGCCTCCGCTACCACCACCAGGAGCTCCGTAAGCATTGGGGTTGAACTGGCGAGGAGCACCGTTTCCTGGAATCTCCCACGATGGAGCTCCAGCAGCGCGTGGAGGTGGGCCCTGGCCGGGAGTGAAAGCTTGAGCCTGAGCGTTAGGTCCCCAGTTTCCTCCTGGAGGAGGTCCGCCACCAGCAGCATATCCGTTTCTGTTATCAAAGCCTGGTTAGCACGTCTGTCCAACGTATGCGCGGCGTATGTTGCCGATGGAAAAAGGTGACGAAAAAATGAACTGCGATTACTTACCCTTGGTTGTTGGCCCAGGCGCTGTTGTTGAGACCCTGAGGTGGTTGACCTGGGACTGGTCCTGGCCCTGGAGCAGGTCCGCCCATCTTGCCTCGCATGTGAGGAGGAATGTAGGACTGGCGCTCGCCTCCGTTGAGGTTCATGCCGTTCATGTTGAGTTGATCAGCCATGTTGAAGATCGGTTGAGATCGAGGAAGGCTGAAGCTGAAAATTTATTTCGTATGTGCGCTGAGATCGCGGATAGAGTATGCAACAGAGATCGTACTGCCGGTCGCTCTAAAAAGATCGCTGGATCTAAGAGAGCGTGAAAGAGACGAAGCTGGAAAATTTATGGAATCGAAACGCGGTCGAAACGATTAGGACGAGAAGACTGGATGCTTCTGCGATGATGTATGATATTGGGGGGTCTCCGGTATACAGAGAGGAGCGCGGTACGCGGTATTCGTGCGTGATACCCTCCGAAAGAACAAATTACTTTCAAAAGGAAATGGAGAAGAAGTTGCGCGGGAGAGAGGAGTGGGTGGGTTGGTGATCGTGGGATCGAGGAGTTTGAAGAGGAGGAGGAGAGAAAAAAGTCAGAGGCAAAAGAAGACAAGGCCCTGCAAGCGGCTAGTCCCGTTTGGGCCTTAGCGTGTGGCCGTCGCTCACCGCCCCCATAAGTCTTGAACCCTGCCTTTCCTATTTGGTGGCCGCGCTGATTGATTTTCCAATCACGGCGAGGTGAATCGCACGCAGGTGAGCCTCAGGGGGGACATGACCATCATGAGCATGCCCTACCTATATTTACACGCCTCTCTCTGAGCCCTGCCCTATTGCACTGTTTATGGGACGATCTTAGGGCTTCTCTCCAGTCTTGTTCATCGCGGGTGGAGCATTTGAGGTTGTGTACAGCAGTACGGAGTACACTCATCAGACGATTTCTAAACCCGGAAAGCCAGTCAGGGGTCGCCGTGCATCAGAAGCTGAAGCAGCCCCGACTCATGCAAGCCCTATTGACGCCCAAATGCCGCCATCTGTCATTGCTGAAGAAAATTCTGCTAGCGAAGCAGTTCGTCTTTTTATTTGGGCCTTTTGATTGACGCGCATTCCGTTTACTCGCAAGAACTCCATATTCTGTCCCAACTTTGAATACCGCGTTATGACCCTACCCCTTCTTCCCCGGTTTAGACCTCATTGTGCCAGACTATTAGAGAGAATAGAGGTTAGAATGGGAGAGGCTTCCCTCGTTTCCTGGACCTCTCCCATTTTAACGTTCAATCTCTCTTACAGGTCTGGCACAATAAGATAAAAAGGGAGAAGAGGTGGGCGGGTATTCCAACCAATGCGGTATCTCTTCGTCTTCAGCGCTCTGCTCCTCCGGAGGCCACTGCCGTGGAGGCTGTTTTCGCTGCGCTCTTACATCTTTTTTTTTTCTTTTCACAAAGTTCAATTACGAGAACGAAGTATATCTTCATGAGCCTCCTTTTCTATGATATATCTACCAAATATTCAAGCGAGCTGCAGGAATTTGGGGGTTGGCCCTTCTGACCACGAACGTCTCACAGATACTGGCTAGCTGCCACCCCTGACAACACCATGATCAGAGGCAGTACTTCTCCATTGGTGTTACAATTTAGTGAATCGTACGATGATGGAATTTTTGATGGCAAATCAACGGACAGATCTGAGAGTATATCCTCACATAAGGTGCGGTCCGAGCTCATTGAGCCTTCAAAGTGAATGTCTATTTCATGGTGTTGATGTATTGACGCATGGTCGCCACGTTCCATAACACACTACGGGGTAATCTTCGGATTGCCAGCACTAGCATTTAAGCTTCCACAGGGTAAATTGTGCTTGGCTTCTCAAAATTCACAGCAAAATGTACCGCAGCCTGAACCTGTTATCAAGAACAAATGTCAAAACACAAATCTATTGACATGCCATCAGTTGAAATGCTGTTGTTCGCCTGTCGTTCCACATTTTCTCATACAACATCACTCCTTTACTGCAAATTCCAAGTTTGAAAAGCGGTTACTTTTGTACAAATATCTCAAGCATTATGTTTTCTCATTGTCTCAATAACTAAGTCACGATCTGGTGATTGTTCCTGTAAGTGAATATCTCTTTGCCACGAGCTAGCATCTATCCTTCCAAGGTTCATATTTCTAGTAGCTCTACCAGTTCTGTCCTTTGTCTGCTAGCGAGAATATCTGCTATGAAATTTATTACCGGGCGTTTATGTACGTTGCAAGTCCAGGAAACTTGAATAAATACATTCTATATTAAGAATTTCTAAAGAGAACGAGTGGCAAATGTCTTAGTGCTTGTTCTGATATATAATTTCTTTCTACGCTACGATACTGAAATATTGGATTACATTTCTGTAATTGGGAAACACTTCTAGTATTCGTAAGCTCGATGCATTTATGTGGAGATAAGAATGTGAATGAACGTTGAGACCTGGTAACTTGATTCCCAAACCATTTCTTCGGTGGATAGATATCAATATCAATATCAATCTCGATCTCAAGAAACACAATACATATTTCTATCTTTGCTGTAGGACTCTCATCGTTTTTCTCATGTGAACCCAGCGATTGAAATCGCTCATATAGGAGTATAACTTGCCAGAGTGTTAGCAGATACAGCTCGGCCAACGATTATCAAGTTGCGGAGGAGTAAGGCGCATATTTCTGCTAGCCAGCAGCTACTTTGTGCACTAGCACCGTAGTGATTTTTCATTCTTCAAAGCCCCAGGATTGGGGTATCACATGCAGAATTCTTCTAGTGAAGCAACGGTTTATAAATGCGAAATCTACCTATGCATGGAATGAGATCACCGTTTATGGTTGCTTTTGGGTTTTCAATTTCAATTTCAATTTACGAATAACATCAAGTGCCATGATTCGAACGAAATACGATGCTACATGTTTTTCAAATGTTCTTGGGGGGTTGATGGTTAGGGCAGATAAAGCTAGCTCCCGCTGTCGAGTTCATCTGTAGGGCAACATCAGGACACCAGTGAGCAGCCGCCCCCTTAGACTCACCTAGCATACCCATTAGCCCACCAAATCCAAGGCGAGAATCTCGCTATATGAAGCTCACCCATGGCCTCAAATACAACTCAGTCCATCTACCCCCACCCACAATCAGAAAAATCACAAAGTACTGTACATTTGATTTCGCCTCTCCTTCAACATGCCCAGCTTCAAAATCTTCCTCACCGGCGACCCCAACATCTCCGAACGGAACACACATTTCGAAGAAATCCCCACAGCCCCAATCTACGGCCCCAACGCCAACAAAATAACCGGCCATATCCGCATCACAGCAGGTCCTTTGGTGCCCGGTATCTGGAGCCGCGACGCACGCCTGCGTCTCGCCTTTATAGGAAAAAGCGTCGTCAAAACTCAAGGGAAGACCAGCGAAATCACATTATTTCGCAAATTCAAACATGTGTGTAAGCGTGGAATATTCGTGAGGGAAGGAGATGAAAAGATTGTGCCTTTCGCGTTTACGTTTCCTGCGACGACGATGGTGGTCCCGGAGTTTCCGACGGCGGGGGAGCATTGGGTGCAAGGTGGAAGGAGCGGGCTTCCGCCGTCGATGCTTGTGAAGTCGGGTGGGTGTGAGGGGGGTGGGTATGTTCATTATGATCTGTTGGTTACGTTGCATTATGGGAATCCATATGGGGAGGGCGTTGTGAGCCGTAAACGACTCAACTACCAACCTGGCGCCGTGCCACAGCCCTTACCTTCTCCCACTCAAACGAAGAATGAGGAGCTTGTACTTCGACAAGCTGTGCTTCAAGTCCCAACTCATAAACCAAAGCGTTGGAGCCGAAAGTTTATGGTTATTGATGAGACCGAACGGGATCTGGTCTTCTCATTCCAAGCGCGGATTCCGGGAAAGATGGTTATTGGGGAGCCGGCATCGCTGCAATTTAGCTTCTATCATGAAGCTGATTTACTTGATGGTCCGCCAAGTCCAGTACAGTTGGTCAGGGTGGAACATACTGTTGTAGCAGTAACGTGGCTTCGGTTCCGTCCTAGCACTCCCAGCACTTCAACAATCCAAGACTCACAAGAACAAAGACCAAAAACCAAGAACCCATTCTCATTCTCCAGAACCCCCAAACAGCCACCAACCGATGCCTACTCTGTCCGCGAACAGAGCATCCGTTTCAGCACAGGCAGCATGCCTTCTCGTCTTCTGGTGCCAGGACAGAAAATCGATATTGGAAAGGAGATGGCGAATATTATTGTGACGAGCTTTGGAAGAGTACAGGTGATGCCGGAGTTTGAGAGTTATAATTTGAGTAGGTCGTATCGATCCGAGACGAAGCTTTGGGTTCGGGTTCAGGGACGGGAGCAGGTTGTTGAGTTTAAAGTTGGTGGTGTGAAGGTTGTGGGTAAAGCTGGGTAAAAGGAGACGTTTTCGAGGATGTACTGAAGCGATGAGGAGATGTTGTATCTGACGGTGGTAACACTTCGTTGGTAGTTCGTAGCGCTAGATATATATAAAGAGAAGATGATTTACAAAGTTGGGCGAGAAATACTGTAGTAAATAGGCAGCGAAATCTGGTAGGACATCAGTACACCAAGTACAAAGAATCAAGAATGTAAAAATACAACATAAATTTCATTTTACAAGGCAGATTGACGCGAGTTTTCTGCCGTCTCACTACCACAGAGCCTCCTCGTGCGCAATGTGAGGCATCTCGTAGAGATCTGAAAGCAACAGCTCTCCAAGATCGTTCATCCCCGAACCCACAACCATTGGTTGTTTTCGCGGCACCCGGCAAGTCTCATGAAAGAGACCGAGATCATCTGCCGCTTGATGGATATGACAACGGTCTGCATCGCAGAGGTCATTCAGAATGACCGGCGGGCCATTCTTATCAACTCCACGCCTGAAAAATACCTTCTCGAGGAAGCCTCTGGGATTACTCTGTGCGAGTTGATGCCATTCGTCTGGCGTGCGTTGTCCCGTTCTGACTCTCCGGGCGGCGTTATCTGCCATTGCGTCCGCATCCAAACGTGCTTGTCTTGCTTCTTCCCTCCAAGTTCGACCTGGTGGCCCTGGAGCTTCGTTTCGTCGCCAATCTGCGAGCATCATGGCCGGCACATCAACAATCATTGGTGCAGTTCTGTTCATATAAAAGTCTCTACTTTGCATTCCACCACCATACTTTGCAATGGATCTCAACCGACCGTCCGATGAAAATTTACAGCCCTCGTCAATGAGCAATTCTGCATTGACACCTGGGTTTCGAACGTGCGTTCCCCATACTACTGGAGCATTACCCTTGAGTATCACTCGGTGAACGGGTAAATATCTCGCAAACATGTTGTCTCTCAATGGAGGGCCAACATTCCGAGCTGTAGTATTGACATATTGACCTTCGTATCGATCCGAGTAAGCTTGGGCAAGAGTGTCGTAGTTTACCCAACAGCCGGGTCGAATCTGGGCAACGAGAAGTAGGATGATTTTGGCGCGGTGAGGAATATCGGCCGAATTGGCGATAATGAAGCACAGATCATCGAGTGAAAGATTGTCTAAATCGTCGTCGTCGTCGTCGTCGTCGTCTTCTTCTTCCTCTTCTTCCTCTTCCTCCTCGGATTCAAAATTGCGTGCCTCCATTTCCTCCGCTCTCAATTCTTGCGCTCTTCGTGCCATCTCAGCTCTTCTTGCCAGCTCAGCTCTTCTCATTGCCTCAGCCTGTTCCACCTGTCTTGCTGCCTCTTCTCTCCTCCTCGCCACCGCTGCTATGGCCGCCTCCTCTCTTCTCACCTCCTCCAGTCTTGCCTCGTCCCTCAGCCTCAATCGCTGTCTCCTCTGCGCCCGAAAATCATGGTACAATCTCCTTTCTACCTCAACAATTCGCGGACTTATCGTATCGACTCGTGCATTTCTGAGTCGCCTGCTTAATTGCGTAGCGTCTTCCCTGGTGCTATCAAGACCGCGAAAAGCGAGTTGTGCTCTCCAGTAGGGTATTGGGCGTGGGGAATTGGGAGGTATCGGATCGAACGAGTGCCCGAATGCCTGGAAGCCGGTTCGCGCTGCGTATGTGAAAGGAATGTGGTCGATCGTCGCGCGCACGACAAGTGGTTGCAATTCTGCCATTTTGAGGCGGTGGTAACATTCGGGGATGAGGTTGGAACTTGGCGTCGACGTTCTTATCCCAGTTATAGCGCGTCCGATTGCGCGAAACGCCAAGTCACGAAGTCACGTGCGATGTCCCAAAGAAGCACAAGAAGAACGCCTCTACGCACGCCTATGGTAGTTAAGTTTGAGTTAACTGATTCGTAATTGCCGGACAAATGAGCTGAATCATACAACCACCAGGACACCAGTGCGTTGACCCATGGCACCCAGAATACTAAAATACAAAGTAGATTTTGCTACACCAGGAAAATCGACGCGATAATCCAGCCATCTCACTACCAAAGGCACTTTTCATGCCTCTTAGTCCTATTCTTACGTTCCAGACCATAAACTTCCTCCATCAACTCCCGACCCGACCCCACAACCATCACCTTCCCATCCGTCTTGCAAATATCGTTAAAAAGCTCGAGCTCATCAGCCGCTTTGCGAATATAGTTACGCTCTGGAGTTGCGAGGTTGCGCAAAATAACCGGCTCGCCATTCGTATCTTCGCCTTTTTCGAAGAAGAGCTTTTTGAGAAAACGCGTGGGGTCTGTTTGTGCAAACTGAAGCCATTGATCTGGCGTACGCTCCACCGTTCCACCTTGAGTGTCAAAATCGTCCTCGTCGTCTTCCTCTTCCTCGTCCTCATCGGACTCATCCTCCGACTCCAAATCGGAGGACGACTCGTCAAACACGCTGGAGCCAGAGTCTGGGATTGAGTCGGTATCGTAGTCGCTTCCGTACTTTGCTCTTCTTCCTTGTTGCATCATTCTACCAGCTCTCCTTCCCAACCTGTATTCCTCTCTGTTGAGTTCCCTATATCTCTTCGCTGCTCTTCTGTCTGCTGCCGTCTCTTTCCTCGGCAAAAATCTTCTTTTCTCCGCTGCCGCCTTTGCCACTGATCTTCTTCTCTTTGCATCCCTTTCTCTCGCTGCCGCCTCTTCTCTAACCGCGTTCTGTCTTCTCGACTCCTCTTCGTTTTTCACTTTCATCAGCCTCAATCGCTCCTTTCTCTGCGCTTGAAATTCCTTCCGTAATCTTTTTTGCACTTTGACTACGCGTGGAGTCATCGCATTGACGCGCCCATTTCTGAGTTCTCTGCTCAATTCATCGATAGTTCCCGCTGCAAATGGCAGACCGCGAAAAGCAAGTTGAGCTTTCCAGTACGCTTTTCGGTGTGGATCATTGTAAGAGGGTGCCCGATCGAAGGAAAATCCGAACGCCTGGAATCCTGTTTTCGTTGCATATGTGAAAGGAATCTGGTCGATTGTGTCGCGTATGATTGTGTCTCGGACGATAGGGGGTTGCAATTGAGCCATATTGAGGTGGTGTTGATAGTTCGAGGTCGGAACAGATGATGTTGAGGTTACGTTTTTAAGCCTTGGAAACTTGGAAGCGCGTCGCCGTTTGCCCCGCGGGGGAGGAAACGCGAAACCACGTGGAAACCCCAATTATCAATTTCTTGTTTACTATGTGATATCTGATCAATAAAGTGGATCATCGAGCCAATCACATTCCAGGCTACTATCTTCACTAGGATCGATCTGGAACTTCTATTTAATGCACGGGCCGCCGATAGTGGGTGCATTGACCACCATGACATCGTGCCCCCCTTTTTCTTTAAGCGATAATTTTCAAATCACACAAGTGGTTCATCTACCTCCTACCCATCACGGGCGCCTTGACCTCGATTGTTGCCCTCGCAGCAACTTTGTTGAAAGATCATACTCATGCCGAATAGAACTCCATCAATGACTATTCAGCCCAAGATTAGCAATAAAAACCACGAGCAACCCACAATACCTAATATTTTGTCAGTTTTTCACCACTTGCAAGATATCTCTCACTTACGCAGCAGCGGCACCGAGAAGTTCGTGTCTTTTAGCCTTAGTAAACAAGGCGAGCACAGCAGAGAATAGTAGTGTTGCAACCAGCAAGATTCCCATGCATATAGCATTAGAGGTGTTTGCATTTGCCTCGTTGAACGATGAACCCATACGGTATAAAGCATACACAGGCACAATTAAGAGTGCAAGCAGCGTAGTCATGATGAAGAAGTTCACAAGTCGATCTACACGGGCTTTGGTGGGTAGGAAAAGATCTTCATCCGTTGTTTTAGCCGCAGTTTCCTGCCAATTGTTAGTTTATACGGAAGTTAGATCTGGCGGAAGCACTTACTTTCGAGCAGAAAACGTATTTCACAGCGGAGCGTGGAAACATTTTGATCATCTTTTCGACTGTAGCGTCCAACCACGCACACTCTCTCCCGGGTCGCAGGGTGATCAAGTCCTCCCGTTTGTAAATGAACTCGTCGTCACCTTCCAATAGTGGCTTCTTGTTTCTGACAAAACTAGCAACGCTATTATAGTCACGCTCAGATGGACGGTTCGCAGCCGCGAGCTGTTGAGAATAGAGGAGCAATTGGTCGTATCTCACTATGCTCTCTTCCGTGCGAGAAAGAAGGGCTTTTCTTGTTTCCTTCACTTCATCCTTACGGCGGATATCGTCCATCCTGCATTTCAATACATTCGTGTTCTTGGCCTCATCTATTCCGTCCATCCGAACTAGGTCTTCTTCCATGAGGCGAAGCTCATCTTGCTTTTGGAGGAGTAGCCGAGCATGCAGGAATCCAAATCTTCGATAGATCATAAAGTTCTCATCGCTGTCCAAAAATGTCGCCAAGTATGGGTAGCCGTCCTTACAAGTCTCCACTGACTTTGTTAGAGGATCAAATTCTCACATTGTTCTTCTTAGGCGGACTTACCTTTTCGGATAATATTTCGAAACGGCCGAGAAGAAGTCGCGGCCGATTTATTAGCGAAACATTTAGGGACGAAAGCCCTCAAGAAACGGCTTAGCGGAGTCTCTGGGTCTGGTTGGCGCCGTACTATTATACTTGAGTAAATATTCAGGTTTTGTCACTTGCCAATGTAAGATTACTTACAGCTTTCAACGTCACTGTCCTCCTCGACGATAATCCCCTGCTCCGCCAGGGACTTCGATGCATCGAATTGATTTTCCAGTTTTTCCCCCACCCCATAGTCTTTCTCAAGCTCAAGCTCGGAGGACTTTTGGGATGTATTGTCCATTTTGCACTATTGAGATCTTTCTGAGCTTCATAAAATTCGACGGCGCTGTAATTTCAAAATCACTAATTCATGAGAGTGCACACAATATCAACTTTATAATAGTCGTCGGTGTCTTAAATCCGCCTTGACAGTGAAATGCCACTGAAATCAAACTTCTTGCCCATACCCCTTGGGGAATTCGGTATGTATTCGGTCAGATCGACTTTGATAGATGGGGGTTGCCGGGGTTGTAATTCGCTGAACATGTCTACCACACTTGACAGCACGTCGCTCTACTGCATGGTCGGAAAAATGATCAAACGAGCTCCGAGTATGAATACTAATCATCTATGCATTTGTGAATGGGGCTGAAGCCAGGCTGTGTCGGCTGCGTACTTCCGTAAAGAAACGGTCTAGCCCCCAGGCTACAGGATGCCTTGTTTGCCTTTTTTTGCCTGGTAGGCAGAGTGTTACTCGTATATAAACACTAATGCGCCTTCTAAACAACCCCGCAAGGCTTAGCCAGATCATCCAAACATCTACACCTCCACAGTGCACACCTCTACACCACGGATAAAGGCCGCAGTCGCATACAACGAGCAAGAAAAGGTAAGGCTAACAAGAGAAAAATTCAAAATGCGTCATGCAGCCCCAGCTAATTTGTGGGTTTCAACAAAGATGGAAGGGGACTCTACTCCACGTCCCGATGAAGATTTGGGGCGCGCAGACTACGTTCCAAAGAAAAAAGATGGGAAGGTAAAGAAAAAATTACTCTCTCTCTCTCTGCTGATATAAGACCAAGTTAACGGTAGTGAGAAATAGTACTCGCGGCGCTTCGAAGTTGGAGGCAAGGTGTGGGTGACGATTTCCAGGCGAGACCCGGATAGCAAGATGTATGTGAAGGAGGCGCAATACGATAAAGAGAAAGACGGCTGGGTGTATCGAGTTCAGGAGAAGGATGAGGATGGAAACTGGTGCGGGGTCGAACGCTGGAAAAGGGAGACAGCCTTGCACCCCGCCTAGATGTACTCGAGTAAACTTGGACACCGTCAGGAGGCTTAGCTCATGTTGTGGGGTAAGCATGACTACATCCAGCAGTCAATTGGCCATACATCTCTAGCGGTCAGTGTTGCTATGCTGCAACTGCAATATGAATTGGTGCCATCCGAGGGGCTTTGCTACAATAATTCTCACAGCAATACCGGTAATGCACACTGCGTCATTGTGAATTTGTATACAGCATACAGTACTACTTAAGTCTTGTGAGTGGCAAAGATCGCTTCTAACTTGACCAATTTACTATCAACACTGTTTTTAAACTTGCCCAAAACTTTATCACTAAGCTCACCAAGTAATACCATATCAATAATTTCCAAGATGCCTCCTGACCTAGCCCCAAAACCGTCCAGCACCAAGCGAGTTGATGCAGCTACATTGCAACACGAAGTTCATTACTTGGAGGATGAAGTGCAGAAGAATGCCACCTATCAAGTAGAATGGGGCAATTGGATGGCAGACGTACAAAAGAATTCTTGGTACAAGCGAGTTTTTGTTCTGCTGATATCGTGGCACGACGAGTGCGATGACTTGAAAGTCGGAGACGAGGTGAGTCCCACTTTTATCCTCAACAACCTCACTTTTCGAGTGCTAAAATCCAATCAAAGATTGGTCGCCTAGAAAATGTGTTCCAAAACACTTATCACTACGAGGTAACGAGTGTTCTCCTGGATAGTCGGCTGAAGTCCTTACCGCAATCTCAAGCCAACCGAGCGGTCGCGAACTTTGTTGAGAAGAACGAGGAGGAAGGCGCTCTGCTTGTTGTCTACTATGCTGGGCATGGCTCGCAAGGGCAGAGCATAGGCGAGTTGAAAATGTCGGGGTAAGTAGAAAACGCCTCCTTTAGCTGAACACCGCTGATTTACATAGGCGTAGACGCAAGCGGGAAGACCAGTATGATTCGAAGCAGTGGGATCATATCATTTGGAACCGTGTCGAAAGCAATCTCATCGGATTACGTGCAGACGTACTGCTCATATTCGACTGTTGTCATGCAAGTGATCTTGGCAGAGATTCTACACTCAGTTCGAAGTGCGTAATATCCTAAGAAGTATCTTGATAAAATGCTAACATTTAAATTTCTAGATCGTTTGAGGTTCTTGCAGCCTCAATGAGTGCATACACTCGATCCCCTGGAAGTCAGTCATTCACGTCAGCTCTGATCTGGGCTTTAAAGGGGTTTGCCGCACCAGAACAGCTGTCACGAACAACTTCGAAGACACCTCAAATGTTCACTTCGAGTATGCTCGCCGCAAAGATTTGCGACGCACCTGACTTTCCAAAGACACAACGCCCATCACTCACCGCGCGTAATCCAGATGGATATCGCCATATAATCCTTGCGCCACTAAGCGTGGAAAGCCAATCTCAGTCTCTCAAAGATGATCATGAGGATGATGATGCAGATGTCAAACCAAGCCCTGAATGCCTTAATTTAACATTCCATTTCAAGAACAAGCAGGATCTCAGCGATCTCAAGCTTCTCGCCGAGCATTTGAAAAAATTCATGTTACTTCATCGGACCAGTCTTCACAATGTCCAATGGGGTGGAATATGGGGTGGCATAAGGCCCCCAGCAAGCCACAGATTTCGCGCAGCGGTGGAGAAGATGATGGCACGATCGACTCTCAGCCCCAAGAATGCAACTGTCTCGACAATTCATAGACAGTCCAAACCTATTCGAAACGCCATGGACGATGCCCTTTTCCGATCTTCAGCTACCGAAAGCACAGCTCTCCTGCTTCCTGCGGCAACTAAAGGCTATATGAAGCAAGCATGTGAATGGAGCTTTCGAAGCAGTCTTGTATCTTTCTTTAGGAAGTTTTGGGGACTCTTCATGAACTTTTCTTGAGCATAAACCGTTGAAGAAACGCATCGACCTTAGCATAGCGTATACGTCTATGGACGGCGCCATCTACGAAACACCAATCAAAAGCACTTCAGATTTACTTCTCATTCATTCATATTCTTCCAAAAGGTTATGAGGATCTTGTCGCTTCCGCTCCTTATCACCGTTCGTGACGGGAATATAGTTTGTTCTTTGTCTGCTAGCGCCGAATAGCACGGAAGCCAGTATGCAAACTATATTTACACCTTTGCGAACCCAAGCCCTCTTCTCTCTGTGGTCAACTTCGAAACAACCGAATAATTTCCCCTACCATCTAATTCCATCGCAAATGACATCTCTCGCGCGAAGTTCCATACTTGTTTGAGGGCGTTCGAACCGAGAATTATGCAAGAGAGCAGGACGCAGGAAAATTTTCGTTTTGGGACTTCTCATTTCCGAAGAAGAGATACTGTCGCAATTATTTTACATCAAGTAAGATCTTCCAAGACTAAAACCATTCTTTGCTAGCATTTTTTCTAACCATATCGATAGCTACTTCTACTCTTGCGGCTAAAATTGCTACGTGCGAACCACATATTCATCTGCGCTACGGAAATACTTCAACAATCAACTCCCAATAATTTCAGACATGACGTGCTTTTTGACGCCAACCTTAACCCATTATTTATTTCCCCACTCGAAGCTCTACTCAGTCTCTTCTCTGTATTTCATATGGCAACAGCCGCTGAATACGATATCATAGCTTTCAACGGCGCTCATAGAAATTTGAATCGTTACCATACTGTCGCGATGAATCTCTTACTTTTCCTGATTACCTAGATTATTGTATCTAGCAACCTTGACAGTATAAGTGAGAGCTCCGTTACTCGGTGTGCCAGGTACTGTTAATAGCTTCTCACTACAGTGAATACATTTGAATGTGACCTCCAGGCTCCGCCAAAAGGAAGCATAGAAAAAGAGCGCCAGCCAGTCCCGCTTATGGGGGCCCTAAGAAGCTTTGTATCGCTCACTTACTGGTTTGTTAAGCGAGCGTCTTGCGAGCCGATTGGTATGCCCCCAAAAATGATAAAAACATTTCCCAATTGAAAGTAAATCGAATGGAAACCATGTGTCAACCTGGAGCTTATAGATACTCCAAAAAATTCATACAAAAACAAGACTCTCATTCATATGATTTTTTATTCACCTTTTACTACTCCTCCCATCTTCCCATCCTCCACTGCCTTCCCAAAAAAAACAAGTATCTCAAAAAGAACTTCAGCAAAAAAATAATATTGCCAGCCATGGCTCTTTTTCTACACAGGAAGCAGGGAACTTACACACTATGATCTTGCAAATCGCTGTAGACCGAAATCCTTCTCTTGCAGTAACGGCTAGCCAACTGCTCACCACCGCCCTCATCATCGTCGTCGTCGTCGTCGTCGTCGTCGTTGTCTTACACCACACGCAATACACATATTGAGCAAATAGTCCTTGCAAAGCTCCTGAACCTTCTCCTTGCGCTTTTCCTGGCTCTGTCGAATGAATTCAACATGCGCGGCGTCACTGCCATCTTGACCAAGAGTAAGCGTGGCATTCATCTGCAGCTGTTGCTCCAGATATACATCTTGGCAGAATCCAGGCGGAATCAATAGTGAGCGGCAAGCCGCAAGCTGGTAGCGTTAGCAGTTGCCCATGAATTGAGCATGGCTGGTTTTTTGGGGTAGACTGCGTTATTACAACTTGTATGTGTGCGGGAGAGGGGCGTGGGGCTGGTGGGAAATTAGCGGGCTGCTTTTGGGGGACGAGGTTTGTGTGGTGTTGTGTTGGGAAGAATGGGAAGAAGGTAAGTGGAAGAGGAAGAGGACAGAGAAGTTCAAGGAATGCAAGCCTTTTTTTGGTCGAGGCATAGCGTGTTGAACTGAATACTATACTTAAATAACCACTCCAATCAGGTGTTTTCTTTTGTTCTTTGTTCAAATGAACTAGAGTGCCTTGGCTACGTGTAAAAAATAGTAATGAAGTTCTATATGTTAGTCCGATTCACTACCGGTTCGCTCAGCTAAAATGGCTGTCCTAAGTTGATGTTGAGTTAAGGCGGCGATGGATCGGGGGTCGTTATGCTATATGCCGATTGGTGAAGTATGGCAGGAGGGAGAGAGGATATTGGATATGTTATCCCGAGGTTGATCCGAGATGGGCTTTGAGGTGTGAATAGGTTTTGTCGTTTGGGAAGGGAGATGCTCCGTTGATGTTGAGGAATGTCATGGTAATAATATCATCGTAAATAAGAATTCGAAGACAGGGGGGCAATGAGGGGGGAACTTGAGGAAGAAAGAGGGATTTCTGGCGAAAGTTTCTGCAAAGGAATCTGGGGGGAAATATTGCCGAAGTATCTTATTATGATAGTATCCTGACCACATGCAAGATGCGAGTACTGCACAAATTGAAAACTTCCCCAAATGTGACTTTAGACCTGCCCAAATCCTATTTTAGTTAACTTGAATACTATTCTAACCCACGCCAACATTTTCGAGGCATCGTGCATGGTTGATACTTGATAGATCACGCATTACCCATAACCAAAGCCTTTTCCCATGTGCGAAGAGTGAAATCCCAGAACGCCTCCGTAAGCCCCCGGCTTTGATACTCCTTGAGTGCCTTGTTATCTGGAACTGCCTCAGTCAATTTATTGGTACGCCACGATCCTGGGCCAAGAGTGTCATTGGTGAGCAGATAGGCATGTCTCTCCCCAGACTCTTCCACCGCCATGCCAAAGTAGCGTATGACCCAACCCGACACAACCTGCATTACCGACATAAAAACCCACCGAACTAAGCCGTCTTCCCGGGAAGGCCAGGTTGTGCGGGGGGTTTTGGTGTTTACAAATCCAGGAGTGGAGTGTATGAAGGTAATCTTCTTCTGACTGTCGTTCGCCGCCAAATGGTCGAATGCCAGGCTTGTCAAGACGGTAGTATGATTAATGACCGCCATAACCCCCCAGCTCTTCTCTAAGCCGAGATCTTTTTCGTTGATTTTCTTCTCTAGGGTGCCGTTGAGAATAGATAGCACTCGAGGTTGGGTCGCTCGGTTTAGGAGCGGCAACAGATTCGATACAAGTCGTAGACGAGAGTAGTACGAGACAGCGAAGCACGTCTCGAGGCCTTCCTTTGTGTCTATTCAACCTGTCAGAATTTTGAACGATTTCCTAGGATCTTGGGACTGGTACATACACACAGCACCCTGAAAGGGCAATCCACCTGGGCTCATACAAATGTAATCCACCCTTTGCTCAGCAGACGTGATTTTCTTGCATGCCGCATCAATCCCGGAGATTGTAGAAACCTCACTCTCGATTAATACGAGCTTGTTACTGGGAAATTGCTGCTCGAGTTTCTCGAATCGACCTTCGTAACGTGAGGCCGACCTGCCTAAAACATAAAAAGTCGAGGAGTGTAGCATAGAAAACATCTTTTGAAGGGTGGCAAGCCCAATTCCGCTAGTTCCGCCAGCAAAAACGCAGACAAGCTTGGTATGTTGCTGGCTGGCGAAGTCTTCGTTGCTTCTGATGATAGAAGTAGTCGCTACCATTTTTGTAAGCTTGTAAATGTTGGTCGTTTTTTTGTTGAGGAGATTGGCGAATGTGTTTGAAATTTGAGCCGCGTTCGTATAATATAGAAGACAGGCGCGAATGTAAGTATGTTGGTGTTGGTTGGAAGTTTGACGTCCATGATATACGTCACACGTACCGTAGAATTCCGCTTAACTAACCCTCCCCTCTTAGCATACGAGACTAAAAAGTAGTGCTGAGCAGCTGAAGATCTCAGAGGTAATCGACGAATCAAATAATTAACATCCAACTAGCAGTGGGCCAAATAGCACTACCCGATATATCCACGAGCATACACGAACCTCATTCAAGTACGTGCGAGAATTAAGGCCGCATGCCAAGAAGGCGGAATTCTCTACGGTAATACAGGGTCGAGTCACGTGGACATAAGCTACTAAGACTCTGGGAAAAGAGGTAGGGTATGGCATGATTCACAACTATAGTCTCGTTGTTTTTGTTGGTCTTGCATCAGTGAATTTCCAAGAGCCGCGGAGAGGAGATAGAGACTTATACTAAAGAATTGGACGGGGGAAAAGCCAAATTCGTAGAGTCTCGTGAGAGGAAGAAGTGCTCAACATTGGATAGTGGAGACCTGGAAAGAATAAGCTGCTTTTGGTCATGATGTCTATGTGGGCTCCACGCGGACTAAGAACCCCCTTTTGGCATTCACCCATTCACGAGGGGGGCGATCACGTGAGCCACAAACTGCCATGCTAGTTAGGGTTCCGTGTTAGCTACAACAGCACAAATCTCGCAAGACAGCTTGGAGCTAGCAAGTACTTACTGCATTTAATAACCCATTTAAACACGAAAGAATATGCGGGGCCCCACAACTCCACAATCGTTGTGCGTCAGCGAATTATCTATCCCGATTCCCACCTTCCTAATGCAACAATCAGTGGGCCCAATATCGCAATCTCAACGCGAGATCTGCAAATTGTGGGGAGCAGAGAAGAAAAGTCTTTTGGACCAATCTGATGTACGTAAAATCTGCCTGGTCCGAGCTTCATTGACTCCACAACCAGCTAGTGCGAGTATAAGTTCGAGTAGCTGCACAAATAATTTTTGGTTTCGAGTTTGTTTTTGTAGTGTCAGTTCCGCATACTAGTGTAAGGAGTGATGGCCTTACTAAACTTTTCCTTTGCAGCTGCGACGCCATCATCTATTTTCACGGCCCACAATGTCTTCATCCTCATTTTTCTCTGGACAAGCTATAAAATCCTTGTGGCCGCTTGGTATATTTCACCTCTTCACCCACTGAGTCGGATTCCTGGGCCAAAATTAGCTGCGGCGACGTACTTGCCCGAGTTTTGGTATGATACGGTGAAATTTGGTCGCTATTCTATGAAAATCAAGGAGATGCATGAGATCTATGGTATGTGAAAAGAACGTGTCAGTATTTATTTGAAACGGTGCTGACGTATAATGAAGGGCCGATTGTGAGAATAAATCCTCGTGAAGTACACTGCGCGGATGTGAATTTTATCGATGAGATTTACGCCGTGGGGAGTCGTAAGCGTGATAAAAATCCGTGGCAAGTGAGCGGTTCGGCGTAAGTGGAAAGAACGAATTACTAGTTTGTTGTCGTTTGGGATTAATATTCTGTTGTGTAGGCAAGAAGGATCTGGTTTCGCAACGTCTGATCATGACCATCATCGCCTGAGACGCATACCACGTATGTCCCCCAACTCGTAGCGGTTCCCCGGGCAATTTCTCTGATATCTTGACATCTAGTGGCGAAATTCTTCGCTAGAGGACAAGTCGGAAAACTGGAGCCAGGCATTCAGACTCTACTTCAACGTTTCTGCGACAAAATCCTTGCCCAGGCCGGTGAGAAGCCATTCGACATCACCATGGCCTACAGTTGTTTCACATCGGATGCCATCTCCGATTTCTGCTTCGGTAGAAGTTTTGGCTTTCTTGACCAGGATTCATGGGAACCCAATTTTCGTGCGCCGTTGTATGCGCTACTTGAGTCAACTTATATATTCCGCTTCTTTCCCTACCTCAAGTACACTAGTAAAGCAGCCGGGTTCTTCCTGAATTACTTACCTGAAAGTATGGCTTTGTTTATCACGACGCTTGAAGTGGATATACCTAAGAGGATCGAGCAGACGAAGGCGGATATTAGTGCTGGTACTTTGAGTGCGAGGGAGACGGTTTTCGGGCACTTGCTTACATCTGATCTGCCGGAGGAGGAAAAGGCGATCGAGAGACTTTCAGTCGAAGCTGCAGCCGTCCTCAGCGCTGGCACCGAAACCACAAGCTGGACCTCCTCTGTCATAACCTACCACCTCCTGTCAAAACCTTTACTACTCGCACGACTCACCGAGGAGTTACGCGAAGCCGTTGATGACCCCCTGAAAATACCAACCTGGACAACCTTAGAGAAACTACCATTCCTCGGCGCGGTGATCGCGGAAGGCCTCCGCCTATCCTACGGAGTCTCAGCTCGAACCGCTCGTGTCGCCACCGAAGAAGACCTAATATACCGTGGCTCATGGACACCCAACCCCAAAAGCCCTCGTGCAGCTTTTAAGAGGGATGTGGAATATGTGATTCCAAAGGGTTATGCGATTGGGATGAGTGCGAGCGTTACGCATCATAATGAAGAGTTGTTTCCGGACAGCTACACATTCGACCCGGATCGGTGGTTGGATGAGAAGATGCAAAGGAGGAAGGATCTGGAGAAAGGGCTGCTTTCTTTTGGCAAGGGAAGTCGTGGATGTTTGGGGATGCAGCTGGCGTATTGCGAGCTTTATCTCCTCATAACTGCGCTATGTCTGCGTGTATTCCCGAAAATGAGGCTGTTTGAGACGCACGAGGAGGATGTCCGATATGATCGTGATATGTTTGTGCCGTTGCCGAAGGCTGATAGTAAGGGTGTGAGGGTTACTATTGTGTAAATATTTGGCAGTCGTCTTGGGGCGACTTGGATGAGGGCAAGGGAGAGTCTATCAAAAATCCTCAGACGTTGATAGAGTCTTCACCATCTGTGAGAGCGCATAACCTTTTACTCAGATAGAACGGTTATCCCAGCTCTCTCTTTCGCCAACAAGCTGTTCGCAACCTTTGCAACATGGAGATCCAAACCGATGTATGAACTTGTCCGGAAGCGCGGATGAAATCATCGAAATATCATTGCGGGAATTTAAGCGAGGCCTTCTCCTTGCTTGCAGCATCGAA
This sequence comes from Hymenotorrendiella dingleyae, assembly GCA_003988905.1. Classification (NCBI taxonomy): domain Eukaryota; kingdom Fungi; phylum Ascomycota; class Leotiomycetes; order Helotiales; family Helotiaceae; genus Hymenotorrendiella; species Hymenotorrendiella dingleyae. The sequence goes on from QYAP01000030.1 coordinate 82,943, forward strand.
AGAAAACGAAATAGACGTCAATTTCTGCCCGAGTCGTTACAAGACAAGGAAGCGACTAGTAACGTTACGAAAGCTGGAAACAGACGTTCTCTTTTGATTTGAAAAAATAAAACAAAAGCTCTGCGAGATTTAAAATGGTTTGCGGAGAGGAACGGACGAAGATCGCGAAAATCAACTAAGCGCATAAGCAATGAGGAATGATATGAAATTCCCAATGAAGAAAAGAAATAAAACAACTGCCAATAGCGACAAACATCTGGTCTCTTACCTACTTCCTTGCTAGAGGCGAATGTGTACTTCTTGATGTGTACTCAAGAAGTTAGCAAAGGTAAATAGTTCCACGTGCAGTAAGGCGAACTACGCTTGTGGCTCTCTCAACATAAAAGTTCAAGCTGGTCATGAAATATTCGTACCTGCGTCGTACGACTCGTACCGTATATTTTCCCCTGCATATAAGCAAGCAGATTTTCATGGATGGGCCCAAAGTGTCTTGAATTCCGATACCCAGAGCCTCAGGGAGTCGATGCGCATGCGGGTGAGCAGGCCATGGACGACGATCCCAGGAAAGACGACTCGCCCAACTTCTATCTGCAAAACACGAGTCAAAAAGGCTTATGATTGAGCCAAACAGCACAAATGTGGTTTTCGAAATAGCTGCATTCCTGCTAGCGGCTGCTCTCACGATGCGTCTATCGGTTCACTCTCGTTGCCGAAGAAGCCGCACCACAATGCCCGAAGAAGTTCATCGCGATGTTGTTTTCGTTTTCGTTTCGCGCCAACGCGTCAGCACCGTAAAGCGATAAAGTTATAGTTTACCGGTAGGTAGGACAAGGGTAAACTTTCCATGTGAAAAAAACGCAAAAGTACCGGCGGACGCGACGTTGCAGTCATCCGCTGCCAAACTCGAGGAATATGGTGTTGAAGGACCAGGAAAATAACTGCGTCTGAATTTCTAATGTTTCTCGACGTCGGGTTGTCGGTGCGTCTCTATCATTATTTCGCTAATTACACTATCACATGACTATTTTCTATGGTAGGAATGCGTGGATTGATAGCGGGAATCTGGGGGAGCGACTTGATAGATTCACCGCTGTTTGCTCATGCTGAGCTTTGACCACTCTCGAGCCAACGTGTTCGAAACGTCTCTCCACCTCCCCATTCAAAAACAAGCACCCCCCTTTTACTTGTTCTTCCACAACCGAGCACCCAACTCTACCGGGACCTCAAATCCAGTATTATCACGGCCTCCTCTGCCGATTGCTGGCAGACTGCCGTGGTACGTGGTACGGGTACCTGGTATGATAGAAGCGATGCGGCAAGCTTGCGGTTCTCAAAAGCAACTTGCGCAAGTTGCCGCCTCGCTGTTATCGACTGACCTGTGTCTACTGCAGTAGTGGCGAGACTAACTCGCACATACATACCAGCATAAAGTTCGTATAACTCTAACCATTGGATAGCGCTGCGTCGCTACTGTCCGTCCCCAAAGGTGGGGTAGCTGTTGGCAAATGGCGGATAATCTCGACGTCGGTGCAACGCCTCCCAAACGGATCCAACCCCCGCAAAGCATCTACAGGCCATGTTGATCTACAGCTGAAGCTTTATCTATTGCCTCTCTCGCCCTGTAAGAAAAGGCAATTACCTCCGCGATAATGTATCCCGACTGCAACCATACATGGATTGTTGCATTGGATCGCTAGCGGGGTTAATTCTGAGTTTGTACTACTTTCCGTTTTGTATACCGTTCCCACTACTTTGGTAGCATTTTAATGGGCCTGTCATTCACCTACTTGGGTAGATCATTCACTGGTTTACCAGATTACCCCACCTCGTACTTCCCACCTCGTCGTCTTACTTCAATTCTATACTCCCCTTCAAGACACGAACTTGTTGATATCCCCTATTGAGTTATTGATTTCAACAGCAATGTCGGAGAAACCAGCGTTTGTCGACGATGGCATCGAGGCCGATACCTTCGGGTCTGACCCGGAGAAGAAAGTTTACTCAGGAAACACAACCGAGCAATTCGGCGACCAAATCGACCACGAGCTGCTCGAAATCCTAGCACCCAATGGAGAAGGGGACTACATCCTCGACAAGATAAACAACATGACCGAAGAAGAAGCCTATGCCATCGTCCAGGAATCCGTCAAGTTCCACGCTGATGATTGGAATTTCCCTACTGAGATGAGAGCTCGTATGATTCGGGAGTTGGAGGGCCGCAAGTTGTACGGCGAGTTTTATGATCGCGATATCAGGATCGATGCTACGATGATGAGATATTCTTCCCCATATCCGGGGGTGAGAGCTGTTGCTGACCCGGAGGATAAGACGGATGTTCCTATTGAGACTATAAGGGCTTACTTTTTGGGTATTGGATGGGCTATTATTGGGACTTTTATGTCGACATTTTTCAACAGCCGTTTCCCTTCTATCTGTAAGTGCAATGCAACCCCAATTGGATCACAATTTAATATCGTGCCTGTGCTTACTGCCACTGAATTTAGCACTGGGTGGTTCAGTCATACAAATTTTACTATTTCCATGCGCCAAGTTTCTTGAATTTGTCCTACCCGATTGGGGAATCACGCTATTTGGGACCCGTCATTCACTTAATCCGGGTCCATGGACGTTCAAGGAACAAATGTTTGCAACAATTACCTATAACATTGCCGTAAGCCATCACCATTTCCTCCTTCACTGCTCTCTCATATATTACTGTCTTCACGTTTTCGTGAAACAGCTTTAACCACTTCCATGACTCCACTCCACCGTTTCCTCATTCTAGTTCGAAACCCAAAATACGATGTAATTTGACATTTATCTAGATATACACGACAAATTCATATGGCATGATTCTGGTGCAAAAGCTTCCCATGTTTTACGGTGAGACTTTTGTGACTTTCGGATACCAATTGATGCTCACTCTGTAAGTCATTGTTTCCCGGGCTACTATTACGCCCAATTAGTCTCTCTGTGTGTCTTCCATGAAGACTACCTCTTTTGGATTGTATTCATCACTCGTATAAATTCAAAACACGTCTTTGAATTTGTCAGGGAAACAAGCTAAATTATAAAACTTTCCTATAGCTTCGTCCAACTCATGGGCATGGGCTTCGCCGGCTACCTCCGAAGATTCAGCGTCTACCCCGTCAAAGCCCTCTGGCCAACCATCCTCCCAACAATCGCCATGAACCGTGCCCTCACCAAAGCCGAGCCCACAAACCAAGTCATCAACGGCTGGTCCATCTCCCGATACAAGTTCTTCTACGTCGTCACAATTGGCATGTTCTTTTACTACTGGCTCCCCGGTTATCTCTTCACCGCAATGGCAACCTTCAACTGGATGACGTGGATATCGCCTCAAAATATCACTCTCGCGATTATCACTGGCTCAAGCTTAGGTTTAGGACTATTCAATCCAATCACGACGTTCGACTGGAACGTCGCCACCTCATCCTACGCCGCTCTCGCCCAGCCCTTTTTCGCAACCTGCACCATGTACATCAGCAGCATCCTCGGCGGTCTCATAATCTTAGGCATCTACTACTCCAACATGTACAACACGGCCTACCTTCCCATCAATTCCTCCGCCGCCTTTACAAATAACGGCTCATCCTACAAAGTTCAACAAATCGTCGTCAACAACACCATCGATGAAGTTGCCTACCAACAATATTCAGCTCCTTTTTATAGTGCTGGATACATTTTGACTGTTGGAGCGAACTTTGCGTTTTATCCGGTGTACTTTTTGTATATTATGTTGAATCAGTGGACGACGATTAGTCAGGCTTATGTGGGCTTTTATCAGGGGCTGAGGAGGGGAAAGGGAAATTATGAAGGGGCTATGGATGTGCATAGTCGGTTGATGAGCAAGTATAAGGAGGTTCCTGATTGGTAAGTGTTCTATTCCTCGCATCACGTTTCTCTATGAGTTCACGGAGAGTTATTTGAATCTAGGTTCAACTCTGCGACAAGCTCGTAACTTCATTATCAGCTAACTTGTTCCTCAGGTGGTTTATTCTAATCCTTGTCCTTGCCATCGTCGTCTCAGTAATCTTCCTCGAAATCTACCCCCTCGACACCCCAGTCTGGCTCACCTTCCTCATGATCGGCATAAACCTCGTCTTCGCCGTCCCCCTCTCCTTCCTCTCCGCAACCACCGGCACAAACTTAGGTCTCGGCTCCTTAATCCAAGTCATCACCGGTTTCCTCCTCCCGGGTAACCCCAACGCCTTCCTCTTCGCCCAAACCCTCGGCTCCTGGGCCCTCGCCGGCTACGGAGATAACTACGTGCAAGATCAAAAAATGGCTCATTACTGTAAAATTGCACCACGAGCGGTTTTTAGAAGTCAGATTGGCACGATTATCATTACGTGTTTTGTAGCGGTTGGAACCCAGGATTTTATTTTGGAGAATGTGAAAGGGCTATGTACTGTACATCTCCCACCCCCCCTTTACATCCCCAGACTAACAAAACACAGACCGACCAACCCTCCCGCTTCACCTGCGCCAACGACGGCTACCCCCTCTACTCCTCCTCCCTAATGTGGGGAATCCTCGGCTCCGACCGCATGTTCAACTCCCTCTACCCCCTTCTAAAATGGTGTTTCCTAATCGGCACCGTCATCGCCATCGTCTTCCTCTTGCTGCAACACTTGGGTCCCAAATACGGTCCTGCGTACCGGGAATCCTTACGCTTGAAACTCCGTCCCAAAACCTTCGCTCTCTTAAACCGCACGCTGTTCCCCTTCATCGCTTCTCTCCTCTGGCTCAATCCCATTCTCATCATTCAGGGCATTCAGCATTGGGCACCCTCTAATTTATCGTATAAAACTCCGGGTTTTATCCTCTCTTATATATTTATGTATTGGATGCCTCGTCATCGATTGGCTTGGTGGGAAAAATATAATTATGTACTCTCTGCGGCGTTGAGCGCGGGCGTGGCGATAAGTGGCTTGGTCATGTTTTTTGCCATTGGGTATGAGCCGAAATCTCTGAAGTGGTGGGGGAATACGGTTAGTGCTGCGGGTATTGATGGTTCTGGGAAGGGGATCTTGCCGATTCCGGCGAGGGGCTATTTTGGGCCTGAGAAGGGGAGTTTTCCTTGATTGTTTTGGGGGGGGGGGGTTGGGAAGGGGAGGAGTTGGGTGGTTGGTTTTATTTTGAGAGGGCTGGGGGGGAGGGTTGGGATTTATGGGAGGTTGGTAGGGTTCTGAATAAGGACTATTGCAGTATTTTTTGATGAATTTGATGAAGTTTGTTCTTGTTTGAACTTTGAATTTGCAAGATTTCCATGCTCCGGTCATTGCCGGTACTTTATATATCAAGAACGCGTTCGTATTTCTGGCGTGTTTATTTGGTCTTTTGATTGACGCATTCTCTGGGGAGAAAGAAAGGGGGCCTTGCTTTCTACGACGTAGTAGTGGAAAAGCAAGGTTCCCCTTTCTAGCCCTCAGAAAATCCTCGTTAACTAGCATCGTTTGGTACAAGGTGGCTTTCAAGAGGAGAGCCTGGGTTTGTAAATCGGGATTGATGTACAGGGAGTTGCCACATCGGATTGGACGAAATATAGTAGAATTTACGCCGTTAAGAGTCTTTCCCCCCCTGGTTTTACAGCAAACTAAACCCAGTCATATGATGTTCTCCGGGGGGTTTGTCCAATCCGATGTGGCAACTACCTGTACCTTCGTACGGCCGGGACTGTCAGCGTCGTCATATGATAGTCACGTTTTTATGCACCTGCAGTCCCTTTAGGCAGGAACGCCCGACAGCCTCGCCCATTTTTCCAACTCGAACCTCCTCAAACCTGTTCTCTGATTGCATCTCAAAATATCCTTCAACCATCTCACCACGAAAGCACGCCCCAAAGCCACCATGGACCCATTAACGGCAATCGGCCTCGTCTCCAATATCATCTCCTTCATCGACTTTGGCATCGAGATCGTGAAAGCCGCACGTGAGATAAGCGTCTCGCCGTCCGGCGAGCTCGAAGAAAACAGGAGCCAGGAAAGAATCATTACCGAGACGAGGCAGTTCATGACGAAGTTGATACCGCCGGACGATTCCCAGCTTCAAGGTGAGGAGAAAGCTCTCTGTGCTCTCGCAACGGAATGCCAAAGCTTGTCGCAACAAATTATTGAGCTGTTGGAGAAGATCAGGCCGAAGAATCCTAAGTCGAAAACGCAGATTCTCAAAGCGGCATTGCAGAGTAAATTGAAGGAGCCGCAGCGAATCGAGCTGGAGCGACGGTTAGATCAGTGTCGGGGTCAGATCCAATTACAACATGGTTTTTTCACGAGGTTAGTCCGCATCGTACCTTTTGTACAATCTAAATCTAACCTAAATCGTGCAGTTCTCAGAATAAATCTTTCTTGGAGAGTTTAAAGAGTTCTATTGAGCAAGACTCCTCAAAAGTTCAACAGCTTGTCCACCAAATCGAGCAACTTCAGAAGAAACTGGATCTTGCCTCCTCCATCAACCACGAAGCACAAACACAACTCCATAGCCTACTATCTATCCAGTATAATGTACTCGAGTCTATTCTGCAAGACCGCGTATTAAGAAGTCTGGAATTTGAAGGAATCTTCAAGCGCTACGACATGGTGGAAAAGGCTCACCTCAAAACCTTCCGATGGATTACTGGCGAAGACTATTATAGCGAAGATGAGCTCAGCAATGACACGCTTGACAGCTCCGATGAGGACGACTCTGATCAGGATAGTCTCAGCGAAGAAGATCTGGGTGAAGCGAGCCATAACGACGATATACTTGACGAAGCCAGCACTATTGAAGGTTATTCCGCGCAGGATACTAGTCTTAGCGAAAGCGGTCCAGATGAAGCCAGTCTCAATGACAACACAATTGACGAAGATAGTCGTAGTCAAGATAGCTCCGATCAGCATAGCTCTAGTGAAGACGGCTCGAAAAAAGATGAGTTGCAAATATTAAAGGAATCTAACAGGGCAAAACTTGACGACTGGCTGCTTTCTGGAAGCGACATTTTCCATATTTCCGGAAAATTAGGTTGTGGGAAGTCGACACTAATGAAATTTCTATGTGAAAATTCAGTGGTTAAAAGCAAACTAGAAAGATGGGCTGGTGAGTACACAACCGCTGCAACTATTTCTGGTACGGCTCATCTGACCTTACGTGTCTGAGGAAGCAGGAAGCTTGTCTTCGCACACTTCTTCTTCTGGAAGCCGGGAAACGAGCTACAAAAGTCTCTCACTGGCCTCCTCCGCGCCCTCCTCCACAATGCACTAGAATCTTGCCCCGAGTTAATTTCTGATGTGTTGCCCAATATATGGGATCAAAACAAATCTGCCCCATGGCAAATACAAACACTACTCCGTATTTCCGATGTTGATGTCCGCCAAGCAATTTCTCTACTAATCAACAACCCAAAGCTTTTCAATCGGCACTGCTTCTGCTTTTTTATTGACGGACTTGATGAGTATGAAGGAACGAATCAACAAGATCATAGATATATGGTGGATCTTCTATGCAGCTGGACTCGGGCTGCGCCAGCTACACTGAAAATCTGTGTCTCCAGTCGGGAGCACAACGTTTTCATGAACGCGTTTTCGGCAGAAAATCGAATCCGAATTCACGATTTGACACAACTGGACATGAAAAACTACGTTCTTGATAAACTAAGCCACATGGATTCAACGGAGACTAAGAATAAAATTGTTCATATAGTGATTGGCAAGGCTCGGGGTATCTTCTTGTGGGTAATACTGGTTGTGAAAGCCATGCGAGAACAGCTAGAAAATGGCTGTGAACCCGCTGAGATCCTAAGCGAAGTTGACTCCTTACCCGACGAACTAAACGGCTTATTTGAGCATATTCTCAAATCGTCTAGAAAACCGGAACGCTGCTATCGGACTATTGCGATGGTTCAGCTCTCGATTGATACCTGGTTACCCCTGTCGTTGATAGCATATTCCTTTTACGACCAGTATGAGAACAACCATGAGTTTGCGATGGAAAAGAACTTTGGCAATTCTCTCGCAGAAGTTGATTCGCTGGAGAAGCTAGTCGATAAAGGTCGGAAAAAATTAAACGGATACTGCGGTGGGCTCGTTGAAGAAGTTATTAATAATAATGTCCGCTACCTCAATCAATCATCACTGCAACCAGTCGTGGAGTTCACACACCGTTCTGTCAAGGAATTTATGGAGACGAAAAAAATTACATCTCAAATCGCCACCCACACGAAAGATTTCGATGTTACGGATGCCCTTTCTCAGCTATTTCTCGCTTCTTTGTGGTTCGTTCCGAGAGGCCCTGTTCCAGACGCTCTTGCCCTTTCCTTCTATTCGTTAATAACGATACGAAAGCAGAGCGAGGCCGATAAAGTGCCTTTTTATTTCCTGGAATCCCTTGATTTGGTCATTACTGAGCGCCAACTCACAGTTAGCCTTCAAGAAAAAGGGGTTTGCAACCTTCATATATTCACACGCTTGCAATTGAAGGAGCTAGACTCAAGCTACCTCCACAACATCGCGACTTGCTTAAGTCCAACCTGGATATCGAGTGAAGAGCCATACAACATCTACTTGATCTCACCTATTCACATATATCTATTGATAAGCCAACATGACTACCCAGTCTGGAAAGTAGAACATGATCCGACAACTTTTGACTCCCCGAATAAACTCGCGTTACTATTCTATTGTGGGCTGTGCGAGGCGGAGGAGCGGCAGTGGAATTCATACTTTTTTGAATATCTCTTAGAACGTGACATTCTTGACCCCCAAATGCCTACGTCTCTAGTTTCTTGCACTTATGGCGAACTGTTTTTGGAAGACCAGCTTAGTATTTGGCATCACTTCATTCTTTATCTCGTTTTAGATTTTAATGCCGCATTTCAAGATGGTAACCTATCGGTAACTAAGTACAGTAGTTTAGTTGAGATGTTTCTTAAATTTGGGGCCAACCCCTATTTCTTAGCCTCTATCGATGAATTTGATGTAAACAGTCATAGAACTGATGATGCGGCTGTCGCGGCCTGGGGAACAAAGGAGGAGCAGCCTACCTACGAGCTCAAATTGACAGTCGGCGCAGAGCGAAGAGAGGTTCGAGGATTCTTCAAGACATATTTTGAGATAAACTTGTCGGAAAACAAGAACTTGTCTCTTCAAGATTGGGTAGATCGTTGGGACCCGGCTATACCAAATAAGGGGCGCGTCCAAGAGCTTTTGAGAAAAGCCTTGAATCAAGAAGCGACCACAAGCGATAATACCGACAATACAACACACGCCGAGGTTGAAGAGGCCGAACCAACGACCGATTCAGCAATCGCCGAAAAAGAAGCGACAGATGCAGATTCTGGGAAGATTTTGAGTGAGAATGTCGAGCATTCGGAAGGCTTCTTCGATGGCATCGGGAAATACCAGAAAACACTCTTCTTACTAGGTATTTAGTCAAGTGAAAGAGAGTGGATCTTTGCTAACTTTACCAGTAACGGGTATTTTGATCGCTATTTTGGCGTATTACCTCGAAACTCGCGTTTTTACTTCGCCGCCGAAGTGATTGGCTTTGAAGATCGCCCTAGGCATTGGGTCAAGGACTTGGAGAGAATTGAAATTGAAATGAAAGAGGTTCGTGATCTGTATGCTCTTCCACTTGACCCCATTTTTCTAACACAATATGCACAAAAGTAGGAACAAGAGACAAGGGACGGGGTCTAGAAACCAATTGATGTGATGTTTGGTGGTCGTATCTCTTGTTTTATTTCAGCTATATGTATGGAGAGCTGGAGTTCTTGAGCTGAATTGTTTTGTTTCCATGTTTTCACATCCTCAGGTTTTTATAGGTATATATGCTATTCGTATTGTAGAATGGGGGAAATGCAAAGAGTTTATTCCTGGAGTATGCATTGCTTCAAGAGCTAAGCTACAGACGGACGATGGAACCGGCCCCTTGGTCATGTGACCCCCTCCCCCAAATCGCACTTTACATGACCTCGGGAGTAGAGCGCCAGATCCACCACGGTATCACAACTTATATCGTAATTAGAATGTCCATGAGCGAAAAGACCATCAGGTTAAAAGTGGAATGAAGTATAATATGTTGAAGGAATCTCCGGCAGGGCTCCACCTTCTGTAAGATTAAACTATCAACACACACATTCTATATAGTGAGCCTCTCCTGCTCTTGCAGGAAGGCACCCAATTCAATCACCTTGAACTTGCGTCCTAGCTTCAACATAATATTGAGAGACGAGGATAGAATATGCGTTGAAGATAGAATTCTAGCCTAGTTAGCCCGCCTCTAAGTTCTTCATTTTTGAGAAACGATAGGAATAGACACTCATATGTGTTTGAAAAGAAAAGGCTTGAGACAGAGGCAGCATAATTTGCCTGTTATCCGGTGTGAAGAAGTTTCAAGTCTCCGTCATCTTCCTCGCAAAAAACCAAGAAAACATACCACAATTTCCATCCACAAACCAAATTTTCGAGCAAAATACAACGGAAAGCAGGTCAAATGGTTCAGCTCAGCTATACTGGCTAACCTCTACCCCTCAAACTAACCCCCCTTCTTTATCTCTCCACCCATCCCACTCCCCGCTACCCAACCAACCCCTCACAAAACAACCTCCCAATCCGCGGCGTATTCTTCGCACTCTTCCCACTCACCGTCCCCATCAATAACCTACTACATGTAATATCTGTTTCGATAACCAGTTCCAAACCACTACCATCTTTCCCCAAGCCCCCTTTTCCAGTCTCATCTAGAGTTTGCTCAGTGGAAGTTGGTATAGCTACAATCCTCCACTCCCCCCGTTGCACAACCCCCATAGGCGCCCTAACGCACCAATCCACACCGCCCTCTTGATCCGTAATCTGCGCCGTGTACTCCACCTTGGCGTCCCAGATTGCTTTGGGGATGCCGGTCATGTTGTTTGTGACGGCAAACGTTTTCCCCTCCTTCCCCTTTCCCTCTTTTCCCTTATTTCCATCGCCCGAGTTGGAGGTGGTAGGAGAAGGAGGTTCGGTGATGGTGTAAGAAACGAGTTCGGGATCCATACGTAGCAGGAAATCGTGGTTGTGAAGGAGAGATATGGCGGCTGGGGCGGTGGTGGTGGGGGGGAGGGGGAAGCGGTAGGTTAGGTGGGTTGTGGTTGTTAGGACTAGAGTGTAGGTAAGTAAGTGTGGTTGGTTTGATGGCTGGGAGGGTTGGGGGTGTGAAAGGGAGAGGGGAGAAGGGGGATTTACTTGATGACATGTTTGGGGAGTGAGGATTCAGGATTGAATTTTGAAGAGGGAGAGGAAGTGAGGGTGAGAGAGAGATTCCCGAAAACGGCTGGATGGCGGAATGGCGCAAAATGCGGTCTTCTATAGCAGACGAAGAGATGAAAAAGAAAAGATCAATTGATTTCCTAGAAAAATTGCTGCTCTTGTCACTCCTCTTCGGACACCGAAAGAAAGTTGTCCTTTCCAACTTCAAACCCCGAAGTAAACATCACCACATCCCCCGCTAAAGAAACACGAGCCCAAACTCAATCCCAATTCATGTTCCCAGTTCATGCCTCTTACACCTCATCCTCATTGGCCTCTTCGGATTTAAAGTTTCGGTTGGTATAAGCGCGAGTTGGCATTGGTAGTTGAAACCTAATATCATCAATCTTCCAATTTCAAAACAAAAGACTTGACATCACGAAGAGAGATTGAGGATTCCGATTTTGAGTACAGTATAAACCAAAGTAAAAAGCTACGAACCGAGATCGGGAAATGGGGTAGGAAAGGATGGAAGACATTTGTGTTTTTTATCTCCAATACTATGAAGGACTTTGAATGATTAACTAACACCGAGGTTTACTCCAATTTGTTCTTATATAAAAGCAAAAAGAAGTAAAGGGAATAAGAGATGCCCTTAAGGCTTGTAATAAGCATATCATACATTGCAAGATTCCCATCGGCCAAAAATCTGCTGGCTACCGGATATGATTGCTGCTCTTTCCTAACTAACATATGCGCACCACGACAGCCTGATATATCTGTCTTGTCTAACCATTTCTAGGAAATTCATCTCTCGTGCACTACGAAGAGAAAAACCCCCAGCTACCACTACCTTCTCCGCTCCCTATCACTATCACGATACCGCTCTCTATCCCTATCTCTTCTACCATCATAGTCCCGCTCGCGTTCGCGCTCTCGTCTATATCCCCCACCACCCCTCTCATCTCTCCTCTCCTCTCTCCGTTCTTTCTCACGCTTATACTCGCTGGCTTTCGGTCTTCTTTCTCCACCACCACTACCACCTCCCCGTCGCTCGTTAAGCCTCTTCACATCGCTCTTCTGCACCCAAGCTCCCAGTTCCTCCGCATCCTTTAGTTCCTTAGCTCCCAAACCAAGTAAATTCTGTCTCCTTTTCGCCTCCTTGACCTGTCCTACTTTCTCGCCCTTCCAGCCCATGCCCCGCAGTAAGGCAGCGCCGAATTCTTCTACGGGGACGCGCTCATAGTCTTCTAGCGTTGAGACATCAGGTGCGGATGCGATGGCGCGTTTAAATGCGTCGGTTTCGGAGATGGGATTTGAGAGGTCGGTGGTATCGTTGTTGGATGTGGGGATGACGAGATCAGGTCCTTTCTTTTCGCTTTTCTCGCCGAGTAATGCAGCGAGCGCTTCGTCGTCGACGGTTCTCGGATGTCCATTTTCTTCTTTCGTTGATTCATCCCGATCCCGTTCCTCCATCTGAACATCAACGATATCTTTGCTTTCCTCCTTTTGCGTAGACCCCTCTTCCCGCTTTTTAATACTGAGACCCCATTGAATCTCATCATCCCTCGAATTAACAGTATCAACCCCCTCCACCTTCCCCCTCCCCCCCTCCTCCCTCTTCGCAGCCTCCCTCTCCCGCTGCACCTCGGGCGGCAACAAATTCTTCCCCTTCCCCTTAGATCGCATCTCCCCCCTCCAATCCCTATTCTTCAACGTCGGAATAACCAGCACCTTCTTCTCCGCCTCCCTCCTTCTCCTCTCCTCATCCTCTCGTCTTATAGCGCCACCCTCCGCAAAGCCCGTAACAACCTCATGTTTGCCCATCCCTCTCCGACGATCCCCCTCCGACTCACTCCCCGAGTCATCGTGCGACTGAAACGTCGAACGCGGTCGTTTGCCGAGGGTGCTGGAAGGTGGTGGAGGTTTTGCGCCTGGCTTCGAGGGTTTGGAGGATAGAGAGAAGCCTTTGATGGCAATTTTAGGCGCAGGAGACCCCGACGAGGGTTCGTCTTTTGCGGGTATCATTTTGAGGTGTGCGCGACCCGGATGAGACGTTGGCGGGCGACGTAAAGGTTTGGTGTTTGTGGTTGATAAATTATGGTCGTTGCCTGCACCTACCTAGAGATTTCTAAACTTGGCGATGACAGCACTGGTGCCTTAAATACCTGGCGTCAAGTGTGGCGCAGGTACTGTGGCTGTGTGGCACACCTGTGATTCACGCGAAAACCCCCCTATTCGAAGTGAATGACTTTTACACACTGTATTAGGATTTAACACCTCTCTTCAACGCAATTTTGATTCTTGTTAACAAAACCTCATATGCCTTCCGAACTCTCCTTGCTATCAATCCCCCCCACAAAAGGATCAAGCCAAACAGAGAATCAAGACGCACAAAGTCAAAGTATCACACTCAAAATCACATGATTCACATCACAAAAGCCATTTGTTTTTGAGAATTGTTCTCTCCGGTGGGATTATTTTTATGCTCTTTTGGATCTGCAACCCACCAATTACAGAGAATGGTTCAGCTAGCTGCTAACTCACAAGCTCGCTCGCGTTGGAAATCTACTCTATTGTAGTAGCCCCATCCAAGGTGTCTTTGCAACACCAAACTCCACGACTCCACGCCAAGGGGATTTGTTCCACCGACCCATTTCAATGATACAACAAAGCAACTCAACTCCTAAATATCACACACCCCTCATTTCACACTGTGCGCACTACCTGAACTATTCCTATGAGCATGTCCTTGGGCCGGCTGACCATTGCTTGGGCCGGCTCCATTTTGCCCCTGCGCTTGAGCCTGCGCTTGCGCCTGAGCAGCTTGCGCCTGAGCTTGTGCCTGAGCCTGCGCAGCCACCGCTTGAGCTTGCGCCGCCTGTGCTTGTGTAGCCTTTTGCTGATTCTCCTGCTGCTGTCTCAACATCTGTGCATACAATTGTGGGCTATTCTCCACGCCCGCAGGTACCCTTGGTCCTTGCCCAGCAGCAGCATTCATTGCGCTTTGAACAATCCCAGAATTAGGCATGTTCTGTCTGAGTTGCTGAGTAATCATCGCTTTAATTTGTTCTGGAGTCGCTGTAGGATGACTTTTCCTGAATGCGGCTTCCATTCGCCCAACAAGAGTGTTGAGATCCGAGTTATGAGAAAGTTGGTTTATCCTGGGGGATCCTGCCTGGCCTTGGCCTTGGCCATGAGCAGGAGATTGAGCCATACCGTTGAGAGGGGGAGAAGATGAAGGTCCGCCGTTCGTATTGTTGTTGTAGGCCATCATGTTCTGCATGGGGAGTCCAGGCTGTGGCATGCCGTTGGATCGCGGTGGAGAAGTATGGATTCCAGGTGATTGACCTGCGGGTCTCCCTTGTTGTTGCATCTGAATCATCGCTCGTTGCTGTTCGGCTGTCTGAGCGGCCTGATTAATCAATCCCACACTTACAGCTGGATTTGGCATTGGCATTTGCCCTTGCATTGTCTGCATGGGAGCCGATGGACTACCATTCATAGGCCCTTGAGGCATTCGTAGGCCGTTCTGCATTTGTTGCGCCATTGGCGGTCCCATTTGCTGGCCCATCTGTGGCGGTGCCATAGGACGTCTATTTTGCCCTGGCACCGTAAGGGTTGGACCGCTTCCCCCAGGAATTCCGTTAGGCAGTTGCGTTCCGTTGGGGACGGGTGGACGAGCGACTCCGTTCGTTAGCCCTACTTGTTGTGGGTTCTGGGCGCGTTGCTGAGCTTGTTGGGCCACGAGAGTCTAAGACATTAGTAAAAGTTGTTATATAATGGAGCAGAGATTCATACTCGTCGTCTCTCGTCCTGTTGCCGTTGCATCAAAATCATTCGTTCCCTAAGCTGCTCATCTCGATCGTGTTTGAGGCGACTGAACTCTTGCGGGGTATGCACTTGTCGTGGCTGTGCAGGGGCTTGTGTCTCGTTGGCCTTACGTAAGGCTGCCATACCGGCGGCTTGTTGCTGCTTTTGAATGCTGGTCTCACGCTTCTTTGCCAGTTTTCGCATCGCATCAACCAGCGTAAGATGCTTCTGATTTCGACGACGCTCAACCCGAACGCTAGTTGTTGTCCGTCTTCTAGGAGGAGGTTGAACTTGTCCGTTTGCCATGGGTTGCTGGGCAGCGGTAGCTTGAGCCATAACGTTTCTGTTGGCAGTCTCGATTCGCGTAGTATATGCTCTGAAGTAATGAGTTTTTTGCATGTCAGCGGGCAAACCTTCCAGATGAATCCAACGTTCAAAGCATTCCCATGGTGTTCTACGTTCAGCGCCAGAGGAAAACATTGACTTGCTAATCAACATGCTCGAAATTAGTGACCAGTTATACGAGTATTCCCTGACAAGAGTTTTGAGCTCGTTATCTTCGTCCCATGTCCACTGAGAAGCAATTCTAGTTTCAAAGAAGCTTTGTAGCGGCATTGGGAATTCAGACGGAGGTCGGAATTGATGTGATGAATGAATGCGATCGCGAATATGTTTATGCTGTGGGTCGAATAATGCCACGTTGGTCTGCTCTGGGGGGACGACAGGCCGCTTTTGCCCCTGCTGTCCGAAAACAACCTCGTCCTCGTCCTCGTCTTCATCATCGTACTCGAAGCGACTCTTCTTTCTAGGTGGGGCCGCGGATTTTAATTCCATCTTTCCTTCTATGAATTTGCATAATGGAAGAGCAGGCCTCCTCCAGAGACGGTCTGGATCAATTTCCGAAGTCAATATGTCGGATTGTGGTACTTGCAATGGCGCACCGTACATGGGCAATTCTTCCAAGAGTTTGTCTGCCGTGGGCGACCGCCTCAGTCCAAAAACAACATCATCTTCTTGAAGCGCGAATATTGCTGTAGGAGCCACGGTTTGCAAGAGATTTAGACGAGGTTCTTCGTCGAATTCGTCCAGATTTGAATCGGTTTCGCCGGAAGCAACCAAATCAGGGGTAGAATGCGTGACTTCGTGGTCAGAGGCACCCGACATGTCAACATCCTTTGGAGGAACGGCCGAAACCTGAAGATATTTACGCTCTTCAGGGCTAGCTTCAACCCATTCGGCGCAATCATGAGCCAGATTCCTCGCTGCTGCCATCTTCCATTTCCTCTCTTCTCGAAAGTCTGTTCGCATCCATTTTGCCTCTTGAAGTAGAACGTCCCAGTGAGTAGTCGGTCTGTTGGGTTCCACAGCACGTTTTGGTTGACGTAGTGACCATTTATTTGATGATTGCAAAGCGTAGATGCGCTTCAAAATCTTGGTTGTTTGACTTTCATGAATTGGGACGTATGCGTTGGCAGTAGTAATGGTTTTATGAGCGGTGGCAAGTAAAGTATCCAGAGCGGGAATCCCTCTTTTGTCGACCGTGGCGCTAGCAACAAATAACGGTTGTAGGTAATCCTCTTTGAGAACTTGGGAAGATTGAGCTCCAGTTGGCATTCGGGCCGCGTCATTTGAATTTGACTTGTTTCTCTTGGAAAATGTTACCGTTGAAAGTTTACTACGCTCTCTCTCCTTGGCCTTCTCTAGAAGTAGTCGAGACCGCCCTGGGGACTGAGGTGTTGTGCTTCGTGATGGAGAATGGGAATTCGCTGGTGAAGCAGAATCTGTAGCAATCTTTGCAGGAGTTCGATCGGAAGCAGAATGTGTATTGGGTCGTGGTATTTCTCCCAAAATTTCAGATACGGACTTATGTCTTATAGCACCAGACCCTACTCTTGTGGTCATACGCTCCACGACTGGAGAAGCTGCGGCAGGAGCAGAAGGTGCGCGTCGCGAAGTAGACGTGCTGGGGGTCGCAGACGATCGCTTCGATTCAATTTGCGGGGTAGGAATAGCTTCAGGAGGTTGGGATGCTAGTGGCGTCCCTGCTTTCGTCGATAAGGCCTCGACACTTTCAAATGAATCCTTGATGGGTGTATTGTCAACATCCATCTGGTCAACTGGTGTCGGGGTGGCATTCTCCGAGTCTGGAATTTCCGGCGCCTTGTATTCAGATTCCTTTGGAGCTTCGAAAGCGCTCGTGTCTACACCAGACATTTCTACATCATCAGCAGTCCGGGCATCGACAGCGGGATCTGTATCCTGGATGACATCTTCAACCACTTCGGTGGCTTCCTTGGTGAGACTATTGGCGTTTTCCTGAGCCTTCTCATTAACACCGCTTTCCCCTTCATTTATTTGTACCTCTTCGTTTGCGGTCGCCGGATTCAATGACGCTGCTTGCTCTTCCATCCGTAGCTGGTTATCGGCTGCAGTTGGACTACTTCTTAAGATCTCATCCCGTGCAATTTCCATTTGTGCTTTGAGTATGCGATCATGTTCTTCCTTCTCAGCCAGTTCTCCAGGAGTTGGCCGCAATTCTGTTGGCGTTTCAACCTCATCGTCCCTATCCGCCTTATCAGCGTCGAATCGAGAGCTTTCATTATCTGGGCTCGTGTCGGTCGAGGTATCATGCAAAGCTGGTGTGGTAGCTGAGTGTGCACCCAAGGTGGATCCTGGTGAGGAAAGAGGTTCGGCGTGTCGACCACCATCTCGAGGAGGTAGCTTAATCGATAGATGCGAATCTTCCTTTTCTATTGCCTTAGCCTTGTGCGCCGCATCTGCTTGACGAATACGCGCCTCCTGGACTTCCTTTGGTGGAAGATGTACCGTCACAGCTTTGTGGTGCGTGCTATGCGTGCCGAGTCCATTAACCAGAGGTTCCGATAATTGTGCTGCATCTTCAGCCAGTATTGGCATCGCTTTTCGAGGATCCACGCCAGGACTATTTGGCCTGCTTTCCACCGCATTTCTTATTCGGTCTGCCTCCAAGTCTCTCGATGGAATAATACCGTCAGGGATCTGTCGAGGTGGTTTTGTCGCATTGTCGAACGCTTCCTCCACAATTTCTTCAAGTACAGCTGCTGGTTCTGCTGGAAGATCGGTCTGCGAGCCCTTCGAAGTCGACCTTTCCATTGGAATACCATGCGCAGCTTTCCCTTCTGTGCCATTTTCATTTGCTGGTGTGGAATGACTTCCATCGCTCTTTGCACCTGGCGTCGGAGCCCTATTCTTCCTTGGTTTGGATCCATCGCGCTGCCCTTTCCCTTTCCGTGATATATCTACCGAACGAGCATCAGGACTTGGCTTGCGGATGGGAGAGCGCTGTTTTGTGGTTGATGATCGTAATGGTCGACGCGTCGGAAGGTTAGACTCATCGAAGAGACGATCCCTACAGAAACACAATAGTTAGTCGGGTGCAAGTGAAGCGGCAAAATTGAACAAAACTAATAACATAGTTCATTGTCTCATGAGGCTTGAGAAAATAATGTTTTGGTAACTGGGGTGGTGTTGCTATTTGATCGAATGTGCAGCAAAGCAAATCATCGAATGCCTGCGGATGCATTTCCCTCATTCTTTGGATTTTTGGAACAACAGAATAAAGCAACTAATGCGATATCCCCCAGTTGCAAAATCGCGATGCAAAGTAATGGGGTACGCACTTTAATAGATCGGTAACGTCGAGGAAGCGCTCCTCTGCAATGGTGGTGGAGGGCGCGTCAGGGCTCGAATAGGTGACTTGGGGGATAGGGCCGCCTTCATTGTCGCAAACAGCGAAGAACTCGCGAAGTTTCCTTTTGCGCGACGTAACAATTCCACTACCACGGTCAGCATCATGAAAATTATATGCATCGATGCGCCGAATCGTGCGCTTTACGATGATATGAAGGGATGAATTAATGTACCTGAGTTCGCTGCGTTTCGATCGCAAAAGGCGGGAGTGGTCGGCGGGCCCAACCTCACTCATAATATCGCGACAGCGACATCCGTTTTTCGAGAAAACGGATGCGGCAACAATCTTAATGGGGACGCAAGAGTCGATTTTGATGGAAAAATTGATGGAAAGTGGTAATGTGGTTGCGTGGTTGCGTGGTGATTAATTGTCGTGGTCGCCTTCGCCTTCTGCGGTCGCTCTCCTGCTGCATCTGCGTTGACGCTCCCTCGCTCTTTCCACCCTCTGGGCAGAACTCACTTCCGAAACTAGCTTAGCGTGCCGCGGACCTCATATTCTCTCAAAGGCGCGGACACGATGCTGCTGCGAACGTCAACGCCGCCATTGATAGAAGAAAACACCAATGCAGGCCACGAAGGCGAAGGGCTTTTCACTCGACTCACGTTCAGGTTGCAGACCGTTGGGAGGATTATCGCACAAATATCGTGTGCTTGCGGTTGCGGTTTCATGGACTTCCAGCCGCCGGTCAGATTGTGGAAGGATGGCCGCGCCCTCGATACGTCTCGTCGCACAAATACCGACAAACACAGCTTAGCTCCCACGCCGTGGAGAAACCGAGGAGTGGAACTTTCTCACTCAACTAAACTCACTACTCACTATCAAGTTATTTCCCATCCAACCGATTTCACTATGAGGCTGTATCAATAGCATCGCATCGCTCTCCTGGAAGCTTTGGCCCAGCACAGCTGCCAAGCTTTCAATCCAGGTCCCGCTTTTCCTGTCCACTCAAGTCCGCTCATTGGTCTTCGAGGTCCTGCACCCCACGCGCCGCCCTCCCAAGATGAGCTGAGCTTGTCGACCTTTACTTTTGCCCATGACATCGTCGTCAACACCAACACCATTTCTCTGCATCACCACCCACTTACGCATCACGCCAAAACGAGCTCGAACGCTTTATGGGGGCCAGCCCCCACACCCCCGAGTCTCGCTGCGCTCGAGAAGTGAGGATATATATCTTCACTAATAATTACCATACTATACCGGAGTGTAGCTCAGCGAAGATGGCCTCTACGCCAGTGGCCTAGCGCAACGCCATAGGAGCAAGCGGCATATGGACAGGGATACTCGAGTACTGTGGCAAGCTTTGTGGCAGAATGACGCTAGTGAGTAGAGATACTTGTTCTTTAGCTAAAAGTCGAGTTCTTCAATTGCGGCTTGTTGTGTTGGAGTACCGAAAGAAGCGACCTATAGGCATTGCTAAATGGAGTTAATCAAGACACTTCAACCTTTCCAAGAATCTTTTCCAACCCAGGGATTGAACCAAAATGACACTATCGGCGATTTCGTCGCATTTCCCGTCACGGCAAAGCGTTCCTCGAGCGCGATGAGCTTTGGCAGCTTGAGGTCAGACGTCTGAACTATGCTGCACAGATCATTCATCCCATCAGAAACTACTTCATTTGGTTCTGTGGCGATGGAACCAATGGCTCCAATTTTTGGTACGTACAGCTTGCTTTTCTGAGAATTCAACTTCTTTTTCGCTGAAGGAGTTTACCTGCATACCTATTGGTGCCTGGCCAGAAGTAACACCCAATGAACATAACGGAGTAGCTGAAAGAGCAGCCGCAGCATTCCGTGCGATAAGCAAGTGCTTGGACGATAAAAAAAACCAAATAGTCAAAAATCGTTTTTCTTGGCCCCAATCTGGGCTTACCCCAGAAATCGATATGTGTCCTCCTTTTTGTTGTCGTTTCTTTTTATTTTACTTTGCTAATTTTTCTCTCCACGCCTTCCGGGGATTATTCCAGCGCGGCGAGACATTGCATTGCTCTCCAATACCATTCCGACAGTTTTCGTTTCAGATATTGCTCAAATGCCATTTCGGATTCGTTGCATCTTCTCGTTTATTTGATCGATTACGTTATCTAACCATTATTGGTCCCGATTGCGCATTTATGATACTACCAGCTACCGTACAACGACTAGTTGCTGTTAGGTTGCGGCGGCGTCTAGCACTTGCCTTTATGAATTTCCTTGATTAGATGATTTTTGGGGGCTTTCATTCCTCTCGAAAATGAGTTTTCGGGCATGATTTTTGATCGCAACTTTTTTTCATACAACGAACAAACTTGTCTTTTACACCGTTGTCGGATTGCATTGGTACTTCGGAAGTCCTCAGGAATGAGGTCAGTGGAATTGGCCGTCACGTGATCCTTGCACTTTTTTTGGTGAGGCGTCTACACGATGATGATCTCTTGTTTTTCCATACCAATTCACATTGAGCACTTGTTATCAGGCGGAAGTTAGCAACAACGCCTTTCTATCCTATTCCTCTTTTCTCACGATTGCGTACAACCGCCGGGCACATGACTGAATACCTACGAAATTTAAAGCTAATCGGTATCATAAGGCGTAACTTTACTCCGATACTGCTTACTACCCATGTCAATTTTCACGTACTGTACGAATTGACAACCAATCAGATAATATTCCGGACTAGCCTTGTGGACCTGACGTTCTACGGTGTCTCTATAAATCATTTTTGTCTAGCCATACTAGAAGCTTCATTTTACTTCTGACCATTTCATCGCTGTTCTGGATATAATTTCTCTTGCATGTAATGTCTTGCAGTCTAGACCACCCTTCATCACGCAAAGCCGTGAGCAATATCGACAACTTCGTCTCGACTTCCAATTTCTGACACATCAATTCGACGGAGCCACTCCAAATTACACAGCCGTACACCAGGTCACTTCTATGTGATAACCTGAAATCGGCCTCATATCCAGCTTCTACGGCTATCGCAGACGCCCTCTGATCAGAACAATAAACCCGCATTCAACGGACTCTCCCACCAAAACAACCAGCACCATGTCTTCAACTGGACTCCCCTCAACAGGATCACACATCCCACCGACCCTCACTCCACTTCAAAAACTCCACCTCACCTTCCTAATCCCCTACGTCCTCATCGCCTTCCTGACATCCCTCCTCACAGCCCTCCTCTCCATGCCAGAGTTCACCACCAAAACATTTAAACGCACACTCTTCACTTCTCTCGCTAGGAATGTATCCGACTTGCCGGCGGTGTATATGCAAGCTATTTTACCGCCGACAGGTCTCACAGTCACGAAATTTTGTCGGCAAGAAAAGATTGCGCATGATATCGTGGAGTTAGATGCAGGGGAGGGGTTTCCCGCGGCTAGGTTGCATTTTATTGACCGTAAAGCTGGAGAGGACGGGGTAGGGGAGGAGGGAGAGAAGGATATTCTGGTGTATTTTCATGGTGGTGGGTATATCTACCCCGCCGGCAACAACCACATCAAATCCTCCATCCTCCTCGCAAAGGCAGCGAGGTCCCAACTTGCGATCCTCGAATACACGCTCGCGCCCGGCTTGAAATACCCAGGTCAACTCGCGCAGGCCGCTTCTGCGGTTCGCTACCTCCTGCGCACTCGTTCAGCCTCGAGTATTATCATCGGCGGTGAATCCGCGGGCGCGAATCTAACACTTGCATTGCTGGCACATATCCATGAACCGCATCCTCTCGTCGTCCCAGTTTTTGATAGCAAGAAAGACGATGGGAGCAGGGTGTTGAAAGCGGCTTTTACGATTAGCCCGAGATGTGATAACACGACCAATTCGAATTCGTATATCAGGAATAAGAGGAAGGATTACATGACACCTAGCGCTATTGCTAATATCATGGCTGCTTGGAGCCCGGTTATCGGGGAGGTGTGGGCTAGTCCGGTGTTGGGCTCGAAGGCGTTTTGGGGGGATGCGTTAAAGGGGGTGGGAAGGGTTTTGGTGCTTGTGGGTGGTGATGAGGTTTATGTTGATGGGGTGGGGAGGATGGGGAGGTTGTTGGGTGTGGATGGGGGTGGTGGGATGGGTGAGGGGAAGGAGGGGGAGGGGGGAAAGGGGGATGGGGATGGGAAGGTGCTGTTTAGGGTTTGTGAGGGGGAGGTTCATGGGCAGGTTATGGTGGATTTGAGTTTGGGGGTTGAAGGGGGGGTTATGAAGGGGGTTTTGTTTGGGTGGTTGGGGGGGTTGTGAGGGTTGGTTGATTCTATGTAGGGATTTGTGGGTAAGGGTAAAGGTAGATAGGATGAAGGCAGTCGTTCAGTTCAAATCTGCAGGATGCCCCGCTGTATCTACCCCTTTTGGGCCTCTCTTGCCTCTTTCGGACTCGCTACGGCCACGTATTGGTCGACCAAGAATATGAAAGGGGGTATAAGTAATAGGATATAAGTTATCGTTAGAATAACGATATTATATCGTTATAAGGAATAGGAATAGATGAGAGGGTCTCTCTTAGGCCCCCTAATTCCCCCATCGCTCGATTTCTCTAAAATCAACTTCTATAATCAAATCGAACATAATTTTTCGGTCAATTTTCATGCCTCGCCGCGCCTTTAAACCCTTAATTCCTTCGCTTAAATCGAATTGCTTTATTTCTTACTCACTTTAATAGTATTATAAGAGGTGGCTAGGAGCGAGATGACGCTCACTTAAGGTTATCGCGAGAATTAAGCGATCGAGTCGGGTGCTGAATGCATATCTTATTCCTCGTTTCATCCCTTCCGACTCTATCGCTTCTCAATTCCTATTAATATAGCCTATTCCCCCTTCTTCCTCTTCCTCTTCCACTTCTACTTCTACTTCTACCTTATAGGTAAAAGTATATCCTTATATTCTCTTTCTCTTTCTCTTTACTCCTAGTTCTTATCCCCTATTCTTACCCCTACCCCGGCTCTTACTCTTACTCCTACTCCTACTCCTATTCCTATTCCTATTCCTATTCCTGGCTCCTGTAAGCAGGTACTAATAGCTTCATTTTCTATTCTTATTTATTCCTATTCTTGGCTCCTATGGCTAGGTGCGAATAGCTTCATTTTCTACTCCTATTCCTATTCCTAGCTCCCGTAATTAGGTGCGAATAGCTTCATTTTCCACTCCCATTTATTTATATTCCTGGCTCCTATAATCAGGTGCGAATAGCTTTATTTTCCACTCTTATTCATTCCTATTCCTGGCTCCCATGGCCAGATGCGAATAGTTTCATTTTCTATTCCTACTCCTATTCTTGGCCCCCGTAACCAGGTGCGAATAGCTTTATTTTCCTCTTTTTATCTTAGTTTTAATTCTAATTCTAATTTCAACTCCTATTCCTAACTTTTATTATTAAATACGAATAGTTTTATTTTATTTTTTTTATTCCAAGTTTAGCCTTAGCTCTTATTCTCGGGTATGAATAACTTTATTTTCTCTAATATAATAAGTGGTGAAATTATATCTAATTCCCCGAAATTATATTTTATCCTAGTTTATATTTACTTTAAATAAATATATAAATTTATTTCGCTTTTCGTTAGTTTATATAATTATTATAAATTCTTTTTATTTATTCTTATATATCTATAAATTGTTCATTTAATATTCTTTTATTTTTCGGTTATTTTCTATTTAAATTATTCGAATATTCCTTTATTTTTTATTTTTAGAATTCTTATTATTTTTCCGAGTTATATATTAATCTCTTTTATTATTTACTTTTAATTCTTATTCTTTAATTATGCTTTTTAGATGAATTGAGTCTCTTAAATAAAGTATACCGCTCTCATTTCTCATACTCGATATTACGAAGTAATGAGAGGTCAGGCGATGTTGAGGTTAGGGTAGAACGCTTTACGCGAACACGTGACGGTATCCACAGTCAATTTCCTATTCTATGGATTGCGATGTTCTCATTGGTCCGCATTATTAATCCGGGAAGCAATCATACAACGCTTTACGCGCCTTACTCTAAGTACGATATCGCGACTCAACTCGAACACGTCTTTTCAGGCCGCTCTACTTAACATTAACTAACTTCCCAGCTACGAGAGCATCTAATTAGCTTTAGATAAAAAGTAGAAAGATCAGGGCTAATTACTCGGGGGGTAGCCTAATTCGCTATACTCGAAATATCATAAAAGGAAGAGGTAGAATAAAGAACTACCGGGGAATATAAAACCCCTGGTTCTCCCAATCTCTCTTCCTGAAATCGACCCCCTTAGGCAGCGCCAGAATAAGAAGGTTACTCATGCCAAAAATTCATAAATATCGAGCCCAGTGACCCGTAGGGTCACGTTCGCGTCCAAGTATCGAAATCGCTTTAATCACGTGCATGTCACATTTTTCTCATTGCTCGAGGATTTTCTATGGATATAATGCTTCGAAGAGTAGATTATATGTTTCATTTTTCTAAGAGCCGCGGTCTACTGCAAATCGAGTATGGCTAAACCTGGAGAATGTTCAAGTCAGGTGATACTCGTATAGACCCATGTCCGTTTGCCTTGACATAGCCACATCATACCCGTCCATCTTCAGTGACCGAGAATCGCCAGTCTGCCCTGGGATCTTATAATTTACTTAGGATCAGAAAATTCGATGTCGCTGGTGTGAATAGTCGCTCGGCCATTTTAGATCTCAGATTCACGCCATCATGAATGTTGCATCTTGAGATGAGCCGTCAACTCCTACTTCGAACATGGCTGGCGCAAACTCCTCGACGGACCTTTGGGCTAGGGCACTCGCTCATATCCACGAGCAGAATCCGGATTCTCCTCTCACTCAACTTACTCTACCCACTTCCAGACTCTCGGTCTTGGAGGAGGTGTCGACTCTTGTGCGCAATGCCGAGCAGATTGTGAAGCAGAAACGGTGGAAATGGAAGAAACCTGGAAGTGAAAAGACCGTGATACTGAGGGATGTGTTTGTGAAGATGGCCAGGTGGATTGATAAGTTTAAGGCGGTTGGAGATGTGGTTTCGCAGCTTGATCCGGCGCATTCCGCGATTCCGTGGGGGTGTGTGAGGTTTGTGCTTCAGGTATGTTACTGAGTCCTTTTACAATGACCCTATGCTTTGCTTCTAATTGCCTTTTCGTCACGTTACGGGCTCCGCAGGTGATTGTCTGATAAGTCTTTTATACAACGAACCCGTTGGTGCGGACCACTTTCTTTCTTCCCGAGGAGTTGAGGTCGCCGTAAATTTAAACGCCAACTCCGTAATCCTTTTTTCAGAGGGGGGCAGGGAGAAGTAGTTCCTTGGAGCGACTCATAAAAGTTTACAAACTACTAATTGGGATTTTTCAGGCAGCGATCAATGATATCGAGACCGAAAGCTGGATGATAGAAGGGCTCGAGCTCATTTTTGGCCTGATAGCGCGTTACGAGACTGTGGAGAATTTGTATCTTCGCAGGCCATCAACTGCCAAAAAGAAGCTGGAAGACGCAATACTGAAGCTTTACACGGCGGTCCTGGAGTACCTGCTGGAGGCTCACCATTACTACAACCAGAAAAGTGGAAAAAGGATTGTCAAAAGCATCCTTCGCCTCGACCAATCGGCCAAAAAGCCTATAGGAGATATACGAGTGCGACAGAGTGAAGTTGAGGGGCTATTGAAGCTTATGGACGGAGAGGAAACAATCAATGCTAACAAGGCCATTGGTGACGTATCTATACGGCTCAAGGACAACAGGGTAGCTCAAGACAGTATGAGGGAGGCAGTAGACTCAATTGCCCTTGAAAATCAAGCTCTCCGGGGAATATTAGATGAGTTGACCGAACCCATCAAACGCACCGCCGACAGACTATCGTTCTTGGAAGACGATTTGACAGTCGAGAAGCGTCTGCGGATATTCAAGTGGCTCACAACAGTTCAGTATATGAGCCATCACCGTAGTAAGAAGAACGACCTTTTGCCTGGATCTGGAGAGTGGTTGTTGCGAAAACCCGAATTCATTGAATGGATCGACTCTAGCTGTTCATCGATTCTCTGGCTGCATGGCATTCCAGGATCCGGAAAAAGTATGTTGGTCGCACACGTCATTGATTATCTTCAAACTCGGATGGGCGAAGAAGAGAGTGCTGCTCCGATTGCGTATTTCTACTGCGCCCGAAATACAAATGAACCGGAAAGGGCAGATCCTTTGGTGTTGATGAGGAGTTTATTGGAGCAACTATCATCAACGGACGAAGATAGTCCGATTAGAACACCGGTTGTGAAGGCTTATCAGGCACGTAAGAAGGAAGCTAGAGGACGACCAGTCGAGGCTCTTGGGATGGCTGAAACGCTGGAAGTGATACTGGAATTGCTAGACGAAAATCCAGCGACTATAATAGTAGATGGCTGTAAGCACCGTCCATTCTTTCCCCCTTTCATTGCACTTCTGATTACCTCTAATTGCTCTATTTTTCTTGCGAGTTTGTGATGACACTGGACTGACGTGTTCAAACAGTGGACGAGTGTGACCCATCTCGAAGGCAAGAATGTCTAAATGCATTCCGCACAATAATTCAACGTTCAAATAATATCGCGAAAATCTTTGTTAGCAGCAGAGATGATCATGATCTCGTTAATTTCCTCTCTCGAACACCCAATTTGTATATCCACGCCAACGATACCTCGGAAGATATTCAGCGATTCATCAGATCTCGCGTCGATGAAGAAATTGCCAACGAGAGAATTCTTTGTGGAAAGGTCAGGCCAGAACTAAAACATCAAATCGTGCAGACTTTAGTCCTGAAAGCCCGAGGCATGTTTCGACTTGTCAGTCTGCACATGGACCTACTCTGCGACCCGCATCAGATCAAGACCGAGTCAAACGTCTTATACGCCCTGGAAAACCTACCACTTGAGCTTCAACGGTCGTACGATGTTGTGATGGCTCAAATAGCCGACTCGGCCGAGCCTAATCCAACACTTGCCCGCGAAATCATGCAGTGGTTACTCTATGCGCTGGAGGCACTTCAATCAAAGTCCCTCATCTTCGCGCTGAGCCAAGGTGGTGTCACGAAAAGCTCATTAGCACGATCGGACGTGCTTAGCATTTGCTGCAATTTAGTCGTTTATGACGCGGAAACGGACCTATTTCGATTTGCACACTTGTCTGTCCGTGAGTATCTTGAAAGCCGCCCGGAATTTTTGGCACAAAATGCGTATGCACTTAGAGCCGAACGATGCATTTCTTGGTTACTTGCTCGAGACGGAATTTCCGCAAGAGAGTCCCACGGCGACATGAGTATAATTGATATTCGAAGGTTTGACATGCATGTAACCTCTTGGTGGCCTACCTATGCCAAATACGCTGGAGAGCTCAGAAATCACGAGCGGTTGAAACATTTGCTATATCAATTGATCTTGTCGTCAATGGAAGAACCATATTATTCCGCCGAAGAGTTGAATTCTTGGGCCCTTCGAATCAAGGAGTTCCACGACGATGATCAGCAACGGGATCATCTGGTGATATCAGCGGCAATTTACTCCTCACATCATAAGAGGGGCTGGGAGCCTTGAAATAAGGCAGCATAAGTATTCTTTGAATTGCCGAATTGCAACACAAAGTAATTCAAGTAACCCATGTGCTGGAGAGCGCCTCAAGTTAGAAACGTGGAAGTTACGGATTCTATAATCTGCGCTGCAGCTATGAACTTGGCTCATTGTTACCAGACTATAGAGCGTTTGCTTGAGAAGGAGGCCAAGGATGTGGGGCTTTGAAACCGACGCTTCCTTATGTGGACTACGGAGACGATTTCGGAGCTGTAGATACGCAACTGTGGAGAAATATTATATACTACCTATAAGCAACTAAATACAAACTAGATGATCCTTGATTTCACGTACTCGCCGACCGAAAACTAAGAACCCGAAGTCTGATTCTAATCGAGTCAGAAGCAGCTGTAATGTTTTACATACTCACCAAGTGCCCACTTGGCCAATTTAATCGTAGCATTACGGTTGTGCATGTTTGACACGAGTAGATTGGTCTAATTCTGATTTCTGGTATTTATGAATGAGAGTCTAAGAAGGAGATTCCGGTACTTAGGGGTGAGGTGGGGTTGTTCTTGAAATGCACGTGTTCTTGTGAATATTTTCAGGTGCTCGCTTAATCGAAAAGGGGGGATGAGGGGCACACCCATCCGTGTTTTTGAATTGGTTGAAAATGCGCTTGGATCCAATTCGTCGCTTCAACATCATGTACAATAGTGAAGCGGAAGATCTACTGACAGACTATTGTATTGTCTCCAGGATCGAGCAAACAACCCCATATCTCTAGCACAGCCACTCAGGCTTCACAGCAAATAATAGAAGAAAATCCAACAAAAAACTTGCGCAAGTTAAAATACTCTAAACTCGATAAATAGGTACAAAACCATTCTCGACATCAAGACCAAGGTACCAATAAATCAAAAACATATAACTCCTGCCGTCCAATCCCTATTCCCGACATTATCGTCCTAGCATTACCAAAGAAGACTGGCGCACTTTACAATCATTTTAGCCTCTTCGCATCACATTCCTCGTCGTCTGTGGCGTCATCTCTTCCGCGTTTATTGCTGGGTTTAGGCGTATTCACCTTGGTGTCGCTTGCATTCTTTCCACCTTTATTCTCTGGTGTGTTGCGCCCTTTCGGATTCTTCTCCTCTGGCTTCTTCTCGTCTTCTGACTTGTTTTCGTCATCTGACTTGGTATCGCTTTCATTCTTTCCACCTTTATTCTCTGGCGTGTTACCCCCTTTCGGATTATTCTCCTCTGGCTTGTTCTCGTCTTCTGACTTGTTCTCGGCATCTGACCTGACCTCGTCTTCTGAATTCTCTTTGTCCTCTGAATTGTCTTCGTCCTCTGAATTGTCCTCGCCCTCTGAATCGTCTTCATCCCCATCCTCGCTATCGCTGTCGTTTTCAGAGTCGCTATCATCCCAAAAGCCCTAGTTTTTAACAGTGATCAGAGTTTGATTTTTCAAAAATCATAAAGAGCCAAACTTGCTCAAGTACCAGAACCAAAACCGATATATAAAATGAAGCATGGAAGAATTTCAAGCGAACTTCATATACGTACCCGCAGGTTGTCATCGTCCGTCGCCGAGGGAGATTCCGTTGTGCGAGGCATTCGCCGGATAATGCCTGGGGGACCGTGGCTGCTATTGTTAGCCCTCTGAGATAGTTGTAGAGCCATCAAAAGAACTTACACCCAGCGCTTACGCGCTTCAGCTCCTCCATTCTCAAACCAAGCAATAATGTCGTTCAGATCACTAACTACGAGCGAATCTTGCGGCGCCAACCTCGTATTGAGGTAATCCACGAGAGTCTTTTTATCCCAATCGAATTGAGGCGCCTCGCTATACAAGCCTACACGCTGGTCATCTGAAAATAAGTGGCTGAATTGTTCTGTGGCTACCCTGAAGGAATAAAGAGTGTTTCGGCTTAAACCCCTGAAGGTGGATCCATAGCCTTCAAGTTCTGACGGAGCTGGCCAGCCTTCATCAATCTTTTTAACGTCACCGATGCTTGGGTTAATATGTGGATGATAGCGGTGCCATTCCTTGTACCTAGTCTACCTTTAGCCTGCACCGCTATTGTCTATATAGTTGATATACATACTTGAAAAGAGTTTTCTTATCTGTGCATCTGCGTAGGAATTCCTTCCACTCCCAAGGATATAATGCCAGTCCCAGCCGAGTAATATGTGCCAATAAAACGTGTTCACCTAAATCATCGTCTCAGCAGACCTCCTTGGCTTCATAATATCATAATTCGTTTAAGCTTACCTAACGACATATGCATGGTGTCAAATGCCAACGTGGTTCGATTCTGAAAAAGAAAATTTCGGATTTCGTCGAACTTTTCGTCACTCAAAGGATAAAACTGAGGGACTGAGGGAGGCTCTGTGACGTTCACATCGACAGATTTCGGGTTGATGATGGCATTTGCAATTGATGTGTGTGAAACTTTCCGGTGTCCTTTAGTCAAGGCTGCAGCGCATATACTCCGTACCTCGCGTCTTCGCTTGTTTACTTTTTCTGCATACTCAATTTGCTGTGGCTCCCAACTTGTATCAATTAGAAGATCCGTCATGGCAAATAAATATCCGCTAGATTTGGTTCCCCCTGTGGCATAACTCCCCATCGTCTTCGGCCCTAAATGCACGGTTTTGGCGCCGAACCTTCGCCTGTTACTAAAAGGGGTTCAACGGAATTTTTTGGAACGCACCTTTTAACATGAAACGACCAGAATGAATCATCCTGGAGGTTTCTGAAAAAGGATAGAGGAATTGGAAAGCGCGCTAAATCAAAAGGTGTAGGCATTGGGCGTTTCTGCCTCACAGGAAACCGAGTATCCGGTTCGATTGCCGCCATATCGGTAGATTGCCTATACTTCCACTTAATATTATTCTACTTTAAGAATAGACCGGGAGTGAGGTGGGCTAGGCTTGCAAAGATACATTGATTAATTGTCCTTGGGAAATTTTAGGGTCACATACGAAAAGATTGCAGCAGATGGTGCTGGTACATCCACCCATCGTTCTGACTCCCCCGAAAGCGCGTCGCACCCAGCTCCAAAAACCTAAAAGTTTAAGCCAAATGAAAACAGTGAAGGAACAATACTGATTTCATACATTATTTTCCATTGAAAACCCTCTATTCCAGACTTAGTCAAAATCATAACTGTTGTAACAGAACATTGTAACAGTATAATTGGGGGTAGACTCACAATTCAGCCGTTAATTCATTCTCAAAGAATGGCTCGTTTTCTTGCGGGTATTCGTCCATCTGCCAAATGCTATGCTTTTCAATGGTTCGTTAATCCGGTGTCACTCAGGAACGCGGCCAAAGACCTACAGTCATTTCGTGGAGTACCGTTGCTGCAGCCATATAACGCGAAAGCAGTCTTTGCGCAGCGGTCAATCGCGGGTCAAGCTATAATGAACGGCACTTTAGTTTACTACCTGGCAAAGGGGGCCTTCTCGGTGTCTGAAAAGGCGTTGGATAATACTCTTATGAGACGTAGGGATCGTGGCTTACCAAAGGTAAGAGAATCTCTAAGGCAACTCTGCATTCATGACTGGCAGGCAGGTGCTTCCATGATATCCCATAAATCCACCCTCGGTGCAAACTTGAAGACTCATCTACGGCTCCACTTGTAAGATTGAACTCGAGCTTTCCGGCAAGCTTCTCAAACAACTTCTGAGTAGCTTCATAGTCACGGTATTTTACCTTCCGAGATCTTATCGTGTAGAATTTTTCACCTGGAGCGTTTGCTAATCTTAGCCGCTTATAACGGTGGTCTACAAATGTATCCCACCTTGAAAGATTAGTTTAGTAGAATATAATATCGATTTGAACTTACCAATGCCAAGTATTTTTGTTAGCCAGTATATGGCTTGCTAGTCTCAATACCGGCTGTAGTATCTCCCAAACGATAGGGTTTTCAACCTAGTATGAAATATTCGATATTATGCTAATTTGCTGATATGGAGCAATGGCTTACCTCCCACTGCGTCAGCAAACAATTAGCTTTCTTTTCTTGTTGAACCATACCATCGATAGAATTAAAGTTATCAAAGTATAATACAGTAATAGCAGTGTGAGATAATTGAATTATAAACCAAAGCTTATTTCTATGCCTAACACAGAATGACCAAGAATATACGCATGGCGTTTTTCAAGTGTTAAGAATGATGTTGAAAAAGGGCTATCTATGAACCAGAATGTAAGAGGAAAACACAAAATGTACTAACAAATGTATTCTTATCAAGTGGAAACCTTGCCTCGGTCCAGCGATGAGGATTATTCCATCTCTCTTTCCGAAAGACTGGGTGAAGTGGCAGATCACTCAGCGTTGTTTCCTTTATGCTTATATCCACGAGCGCGAAACTTTCTAAGAGATGAAGCTCATCAGTGCTGAAACCAAATCCGTGCTCTCGTTGAAAATCGATCAGTTCTTCTATTATATCCTCGGCTGTATCTGGCAGCAACGAAACGGGAGTGAGCCCGCTCTTTGAAAGGGGGAAATTGTCTTCGTTTAGAGCATGCTCTTCGTTGTCAGGATTGTAATCAGGTCGCCCATAACGCCTTGCAAGGTAGGATAGTGGACGCTGATCCAATTCCTCAATCCTAAGGGGTTCATCTGAGTTGCCGCTGTTGGACTTGCTACCACCACTGCCATTTTCACTACCACTTTCGTTAAAGTCCTTGTCAGACCCTTTGCCTGACCCGTCAGTGGAAGACGAACTCGAGGAAGGTTTTGGTGGAGAATTTGGAGGGGTAACGGAGTAAGTAGACATGCTGAAGTTTTGTGCAGAAAAAAAGCAGTTACGGTAGTGAGTAACAATCAAAATCTGTATGGCAAATTCGAATATTGATGACTTGTAAACATAACAAAGAAGTACAACTGCGAGGGAAGTCTAGGCTTCGGTTGACCGCAAACGGACAACAAGGCCAAGTTGAAATTTACCCTTTGTGTTGGCCGGGTGTGGGAACTTTTCAAATTCTTTGTTGTGACCAGTGTTGGAGTTAGTGTCACTTAGTGCACTGATGTTACAGGTCCAGATCTGTGACCCTTAAGTAGTCGAGTAGCATATTGGACTTCCATCCAATAATAGTCCCTTTTTGGGCAGTTCACTGTTGGTCTCTAAACATTATTTTAAGGCTCTTGATATACACTAAGCATAGGATTCGGCACACTACACGGAGCAAAAAAGGGGCACACTGAGCTAGTGTATACACTAAGCATATGCATAAATCCTGCATAAATGTACTATAAATCCTGCATAAAGCTCGCGTAAATCCGGGATAATTCTTACCTTTAAGAGCTTCCTTCAAAAGTGGGAATAACCTCACTATTTTTTTAGATATTAATTAAGAATCCTAAGAATTAGAACTATTTTCTTAAAAATTATTTTATATATATTATATATTTCATTCATTTAATAGGATTTTAATCTAAATTCCCCTCTTTTATTTAATATTATAATACGTATAGAAACGGTTAGTTTAACCCTTTTATATTATATAAAATATAATATAAAAATCAGAAATTAAAATAATATAAAAGTTAGAGTTTCATATTATAATCTTATTTAATATATATATTAAATTAATATTAATATTATATTTAATATTAATTATAATTAAACGAATCAATTTAAGCCGTTAAGCGAGATTCTAATTTTAGATAAATAATTTTTATTATATTTATTTACTTATTTATATTATTTAATATGGAAATTTATAAAATTATTCTTTAAAACTTTTTTAATTATAAAATTATCCTTTTAAATCCCGAAATATTATAAAATTACCCTTTTTTTGATTTTAAGGGATAGTTTTATATGAAAAGTTTATAAAATTACTTCCTAATAAATTTATATTATATATTTTAAAACTAAGTGTTGGAATGTGGGTCACGTGTAGACAGCGGTAGCGTCTCGCTTAATGCATATAAGTAGGAAGAGAGAGAGCAATAGGCTTCCTCTCTTCATCCCGATCAATACAACTCAATAAGCCCCCACTTGTATCACTCCGCTACATCCGATCAGGAGGATCATCACCGCCTACATTCAACACTAAGATTTATTAGAGAATATTTCTTATATTTAGAATTATAAATTAAATATATTATAGTTTCGATATAATTATTATAATATATATAATATTAATTCTAAATTAAAAGAGTAATCGATATAAGAGAAGGAATATATTATCTATGATATTTATATAAACTATTATATGAACTATTATATTAGCGGCGATAAATTATTATATTCTTCTTTATATATACGTAATAATTATTTTACTTTTAAATTAATATTATATATTTTATAATTAATTTATATAAGCTATTATATATTATTACTTTTAGAGTTAAAGTAATAATTATTATAAGAGAAAGAGCTTATAATATTTATATAAATTATTATATTAATAATAATGAATTATATATTATAAGCTTTTATTTATATCGCGATAATTATGTAACGATGCGGGTTTCCTGGCTCAGGAAGTCGGGTCAACGTCGGGTTCGGTAGGCTATAATGGTCAAGAAGTAAAACAAGAGTCGGGTTCGTT